>MDKI01167332.1:0-34019 GCA_005239505.1 Nicotiana paniculata | reverse complement strand
CCTTTAAAACCCCAAATATACCCAACGTTTGGAGAACTCTATTTTTTTCAAAAGATAAATTATTTTTTAAAAAATTCACACAAACCCAAAGGGCCTAATGTGATGCTTTACTTTTTCAAGCAAAAATAACGTTGACATTTGTGCTACATAATTAAAAATATATATTATTATTTTTGGTTGAAAAAGAAAGTACTATTTCTACAACATGAAAAAGTACTCATTTCTTTAAAATGAGAGAAAATACTTTTTCTACATCTTGAAAAGAAAATATTCACTTTGTTGAAATGACAGAAAATACTTTTTACTACATCATTTTGTTAAATGAAAGAAAATACTTTTTCTACATCATAAAAAGAAAGTACTTTTTTTGTTGAATGAAAGAAAATATTTTTTTATATCATGAAATGAAAATACTCATTTTGTTGAAATGAAAGGAAATAATTCATCATGAAAATAAATTACTCATTTTGTTGTAATGAAAGAAAATCTTTTTTATTATATCATTTTGTTAAAATGAAAGAACATACTTTTTCTAAATCATGAAAATAAAGTACTTTTTTTTGTTGAAAAACAGAAAATACTTTTTCTACATCATGAAAAGAAAGTACTTTTTTTGTTGAATGAAAATACTTTTTTACATTATGAAAAAAATAACACTCATTTTGTTGAAATTAAAAATAAAGTACTTTATCTATAACATAAAAAGAAAGAAATTTTAACAATATTTCTATTTAGGGTGGGGATAGGGCAGGTTGGGGGAGGTAAAAATTGCGCGGGGCGCCCTATTTGGTCGCCCTCATTTAACCTATACCCATTTTTTTTTTAAGTTTTAACTTGTATCCACTTTTTAAACAACTTCAGTCCCCTTTCTCCTCCTCCTCCTCCTTCGTTTTCTTCTTCTTTCTTCTGCTGCTGTTGGTGCTGCTATGAAACTTCAGTTCATAGGATGAACTTTCTGCTGAAGATTAACGTTTGCTACTTATGTACTTCGACCAACCTAATAAATTCCAAACAAATAAAGTTAAGAATGCTGATGTTCAGCAAATATAAATAAAAACTTCAGCTCCTAGAATGCTGAAGTTCAGCAAATACAAAACAAACTTCAACCCTGAAGTTCATCACAAACATAACAAAGCTTCAGCCAAAACATGCTGAAGTTTAGCAAATATCAGTTTATTTAGTGCTGAAATTTTTACAAATGAACTAAATTACTTCAGCATCTTCTGTTGAAGTTTTTTGAAAAAGCTTTACGACAAAACTAACGAATCCATAACAAAACTTCAGCTTATTTAGTGCTGAATTTTTTACAAATGAACTAAATAACTACAACATCTTCTGCTGAAGTTTTTAAAAAAGCTTTACGACAAAACTATTGAATCCATGGCAAAACTTCAGCTAAAACATGTTGAAGTTCAATAAATATAGAACAAAACTTAAGCTAGTAGAATACTTAAGTTCAGCAATCTATTAGAATGCTGAAGTTTGCGTGATTGCCTTTGCTACTTCAGGCCCGTATGCCTGAAGTTTAGGCGAAAAGTGGGTACGCTTGTAATTTTTTTTACAAAGCGGGTATAAGTTAAAACGTGACCCAAAAAGCGGGTATAAATGTAAATCTCCCTTGGGGGAGGATGGGGGTTGAGGGTAGGGGTGGGGGTGGGGTGGGTTATGGAAGGGGTGTGGGGGGATGGGGAGAAGGTTGAAGAAGAGTTTTGAAAATGTTTTCCCTTCTTTTGATAAGGAAAAAATTAAATTCATGAGGAAAATATTTTCCAAAATATTTAAGCCAACCAAACATAAAAAAATTAAAAAAATATTTTTTCCTCAATACCAAACACACCCCTAAGCATTGAAGTTTTGTGTTTATCAAATTACATCGACAATGGAAATGTTATAATATTCACCTTTTCGATATATGGTGGGGAACAATGATTTCAATATTCACTTTTCTTGAAATCACATTCTCACGACTCCCATGTTTTCCGCAGCCCATATTAATTGGATTTCAATATAGGGGTTTTCCCTCTCCTTTTTGATATAAAATACCTAAATACTATTCGATCGAGTGATATTTAATGCCATGCTTCCTTGAAGATGTAAATTTTATTGTGTTTTTTTTTCAAAAATATATTGTGAACTATATATCTTTTAATATTTTGAATGGAAATAAAGTCAATAAGGAAATGGATATTAAAATAAACAATTGTAAGTAGAAGACAAACAAAACCAACAACTTTAGATATTGTTTATTATTGAATTATTGTTCTGTCGTTAGTGTTTATGGCACAGTTGAATTTATACGTGGTTTCTAAACAAGTGAACGAATTTGATCCTAAAATAATACAACAATTGAAGAAATGTACAATACTTAGCCTTAAAATGTTGATGAAACAACAGAGATGACAGTTCCGGAAATAAGATTTCCGGGTACAGCAATGATGAGATCAAAAAGTGAAAACGTAAGATTGTATTAAGCTTTGTATAAAATGTAGTGTAAGTTTTGCAGAAAATTCGTATCCTTTACAATGATAACTAGGCTCACTATTTATAGATGTGCCTAGGAAAGGAGGTCCTACGATCGTGCCCTCCTTAATGTCAATTAAATGCTAAATTTTCTGTAACAGACCGTCGCTCTTAATGTTGCAGAATATTCTCAATTAAATGTTGTCGAGCGCAGAGCATTTAATACACCTTTATGAACGTTATCCCTTCCATTGACAAGCGGAATGGTTGCGTTCAGTCTTCAGCCATCCCCGTCTTCGGTTCCACGTGTCTTTCCTTTAGACGACCACGTGTCATATCATATTTACCCTATACATATATTCCCCCTTCTTTCAGGTGACATAATTTTGCGTTACCCAGAAGTTGGTAGAAACACTCTTTTGGCGGGAATTACTATAACTCCCTCTGAAGGCTTCTGGAAGTTGATTAGACGCACGTATCTCCGTATTTAATGCCACGAACACGCGTCATCCTGTGATTCAACACATCTTTTGTCGATTATCGAGGTAATCATGGCCATGAATTTAGACGCCAAAATTTTACTTATATGCAACATTCTTTCCATTTGCGCTTCATAATTTCTCGAGCTTCTGATTTGCATCGTTGTTTTCCATCCTTTCTCTAATTCTCTTCAAACACAAAACCTTTTCCTTCTTCTTATTCAATGGCTTCTTCCTCCAAGCGTGCTGGTTCTTTAAAGAACAAGAACAAAGCAAAGGACTCTACTCCTCCAATGGTGGGTTCCATCATCCCAAGAAGACTTGGTACCACAAAGGACTTTGAAGAGAAATTCTCTACTGCTAACCCTCATACATGGGTTTTTAGTAGGTACCCTTCTTCCATTCGTCCTTCTAGTTTTCCTGCTGTGAAGAAAGGTTGCCGCTACCATGAGTTGGATAACATTGCTTCTGATCTATTAGAGCGAGTGACCCTTCCCAAGGAAGGTTTTACATACTTTTACATGTATCCCTTTACTTTGGGTGTGTTTTATTTGAGTGGAGAGATTGATTCCGTGATTGTGGAGTTTTGCCTTCGCTACCAAGTGTGTTTGGCACATGTAAGTCCTTCAGTGTGGAGGACGGTCGCCTTTCTTCGACGCTTGGTTCCAAGAGGCTGGAGAGGAGCTAACATTAGCTCGTATGATGAATCTCTACTCCCCCAAGAATTTTCGTGGGGGTATGATAAACCTCTGTAAAGGTGGTCACATGATCTGTTGACCACCATGGATGATGATAACGACTGTGGGTAGACGGAATGGTTTGTTGCAGTTTCTCCCAATAATATCATCCGACAACGGCTTCATCCTTTCCGGCCGCTTGGAAACGCACTCGTAAGATCTTTATTTAATATATTTTCTTTCACTAAATATTCTTCTATAGCCGTATCAACTTTGTCCCTTCTCATGTTTTAGCAACTCAATGGATCCCACCGGTGGTGGAAGGTTTGGACCGGTGGATTCAAAAGCTTTTGGACGTCACAATGCCCAAAACTCGTTGTGGAAAGACCTGGCCCTTAAATACGGGTGGAAGGTCAAAAAGTATGGTAATTTTAACTTACTTTGCTTCCATTTTTTTGTATATGGAGAACTTGGTCGAACCCTTCTGACTTGTTCACGAAATTAGGTCTACATGCGGGCTCTGTTAGGGGTGGGCATAAAATTCGAAAAATCGAATTCCGAATCGAACTGAATTAATTTGGTATTACAATTTTGTTTTTTTTTGGTATTTAGGTTTATTTCGGTACAGAAATTGTGGTATTTCAGTAGTTCAGTATGATATACGATATTGGGTTTTTGATATTTCGGTAATACCAAAACAGTTTAGTCCAAGACCAACTTTATTTTTATTTTTATTTTTTAGCTCAATAACCTTAAGCCCAATAACCTTAAGCCCACACCATAAAAGTCCAAAACCCCTAATTCCCTAATCTCTTACCCTTAGGCTTAGACACTTAATCGCTTAGGGATGAGAACCAAATGTTGAGCTATTGAGAGCTTGAGTGATTGTTACCCTGTGAGGTTGCAATGCCTTCCTTTGCTGCTGCACTTAGCTGAATTATGCCGTTGTTCTGAGGTTCTGGAAAATATTATATCTGGTTTACCTGAACTTAGTAAATATGCAACTGATTTGATTTATATTGCCGGAATTGACTCATGTATACTTTTATTATTGAAATTTACTGAAATGAACTGTATTTGTATAGCTCGCCACTACTTCTCAGTTCCTTATTTATTTATGTTACTTACTGAGTTGGATGTACTCACGATATACCCTGCACTTCATGTACAGATCCAGGTGTATCTGATCACGTAGGGCGTTGATCTCGTGCGTGGTCGAGTGTCGGAGATTTATGAGATAGTTGTCGGCGTTCGCAGTTCTTGTTTCTCCTTCTTTGCTATCTTTCTTTTCTGTATTGACATTTAGTCACAGGTTCTTATAGACATTGTTTCTTAGATTGGATGTTTAGATGCTCATGACTTGGTGACACCCTGATGTTTGGGGCTATTTATTCTGCGTTGTATTTTGAGTTTAACCCCTGTTTTAATGAAAATTCTGTCATATAAGAGGTTTTGGTTTATCTTTTATGAAATGTTTGAAGTATTTTTGAAAATCGGCTTATCTAGTATCATAGATAGGCGCCATCACGACAGGATAGAGTTTTGGGTCGTGACACTCTACTTAAGTCTAATAAAGTTACTATGGTATTCTATATTTAGAGATGCGCTAGGTCATAGTTGTGAGAATGTGTTCATCTTTGAGGTTTAGCTTATTGTACCGGTGTGTTCAACAACCCTAATTTACTTTGAAGGTGAAAATTAGAGTAGAGGAAGAGAGAGTTGAGAGGGATATGGAAAGGCAACAAGCGGCGTTGGGGGATAGAAAAATGGTGGAATTGGAAAGGCTAAATAGCAGTAGTAGAGTGAGAACAAGTGGTTGCACTAGTGACTCTGACTCAAATAATCAGTTGGATGGGCTAGTAGAGGTGGCGTTGGAAGGGTTAATGGTAATTTTAGAGAGGGTGATGAAAATGGTTGATTGCATTTGGCTTAAGACGTTGAAGAGCTTGTTGGATATCTTGAATTCTACATAGTGTGTGCATCTCTTGGCTGCTATTTCAATGCTTCAAATACAGATGAGGAAATAGGGCAGAAAAAAAAAAGAAAATCTTTGGAGTTAGTTTGAAAGTTTAATGAAAAATTGTGAATATTAATATATTATAGTTTTCTTGTACAATTTCGTTAGGTTTAGCTAGTATGAGAGTAGAGGATAAGCTTCCTGAAATTTGCTACAAAGTATTAGAGCTTAGCTACTACCAACAGATTACTGCGTAATCTACCTATATTTCTGTATGTTATTCTAAAGTTTTGGCTTTTTTCCAGCTTAATCATACTAGAAGTAGTGTTTTGCTTGTAGTGTTTTATTTAGTGTTTTGGTTTTAACAATTTGTGTTTATAGAGAAGCACAACCAAAATGTTGCCTCACAACAGACACATGGACTTCATTGCATAGAATAAATTATATGTCTTTGACAACCCACTTCATTGATAGGGATTGGAAGTTGCATAAAAGAATACTAAATTTTTGCCCTATCACTAGTTATAAGGGTGAAGAGATGGCTAAAGCTATTTGTAATTGTTTGCTTGAATGGAAATTAGATAATGTATTCGCTATTACCGTGGACAATGCTTCTTCAAATGATGTCAGTCAAAGAAATTGTCTAAAATGTTATATATGTGGAAAACTAATATGATGAGTGGTAAACATATTCATGTGAGATGCATGGCTCATATACTAAATCTAATTGTGCAAGATGGTTTGAAGGAAATTGATGCTTCTGTCACACGTGTTAGAAATATTGTGATGTATGTGAGATCTTCGCCTGCAAGGACCTTAAAGTTTAAACAGTGTTGTGCACATGTCAAGGTAGAATGCACCAAAACATTGTGTTTGGATATTCCTACTAGGTGGAATTCCACCTATTTGATGTTGGATACGACACAAAACTTTGAAAAGGCCTTTGACAAGTTTCATCTTTTTGATGATGGATTTCTGCTTATGTATGTTCTCGTCTTTGTGAAGATGGTAGTAGTGCAGGTCCTCTTGAATCTGATGATTGGGTGAATGTGAGAAATGTGATAAAGTTTCTTGCAAGATTTCACGAGCTCACCAAAAATGTTTCAGGTTCACGTTATGTCACTTGTAGTTCTCAATTTGAGGATGTATCTGAACTTTATTGTCATTTGAAAATGTGTTTAATTAGTGAGGATGAGAATTTGAGAAAAATGGTTGAGGATGCAAGAAAAGTTCAAGAAGTATTGGGGTGAGCCTGAAAACATGAATAAAATAATATTTATTGCTTCCGTTTTGGATCCACGTAACAAATTTGCATATGTTAGCATTGCACTTGAAGAACTTTTTGGGGAGGAAAAAGAGAAAAAAATATATGTTGAGTGTATGCTTATATGAATTCTTTGTTTGAAGAGTATCTAAAAAAGTATTCAACTGGATCTTGTCCTCAATCTCCATCTAGTTCTACTTCATCTAATAACATATATAATACATCTAGTGGGAGTGTTATAACTACATCATTAATAAGACGAAGCTTCACTTGAAGAAATAAAAGGAAAACAATGGAAGTGGGGGTGCTAAATCAGAGTTCGATAAATACATTAGTGAAGAACAAGAGCCTTTTAGTGAAGAATTTGATATCTTAAGTTGGTGGAAAACACATGCTCCTAGATTTCCTATTCTTTCGGAGTTGGCTCGTGATGTGTTGGCCATTCCAATTTCTAGTGTGGCGTCGGGATGTGCGTTTAGCACCGGTGGTCGTATTCTTGATTCATTTAGGAGCTCATTGACTCCTAAATGTGTGCAAGCTCTTGTTTGTGTTCAAGATTGGCTTAGATAAGAGAAGAATCATGAGGAACTCGAGCTTGGTAAGCTTTAATATTTTGTGTGCATTTTAGTTCAAAATAATATATCATACTTGTTTATTTGTATGACATATTTGGTCGAATTATCTTTAAATATGGAAAATAATTGAAGCACTACTAGCACTGTTTGATGTATAGTTGCAACTTGCAACTTGAGTGGTAAGTTTAATACTCTATTTGTTTTTGGTGATATACTTTTGTAGTTTTGTTCTATTATCATCAAAACCTAATATTCTAACTTATGATTTATCTTTTTTTTTTAGGTTCAAGTGAAATCATGCCTCGTGCTCCTAAAGTACGCTCTCATATTTGAGAACACTTTGAGGTGATAGAAGATAACAGAGAAGTTCACAAAGTAGAGTGCAAGCATTGTGGTTGACTCTATAATGTTCATCCAAAGAGGGATAGCACATATTGTTTAAGGAAGCATATTAGGCGTTGTCTTGAGCGTCTTCCTGAAATCAGTATTTCAGAATTAAGACTAAGTTGATTCGAGACTATTAGTGTAAACTTGAATTCTGTTAGGCAGGTTTATGCCCTCTCTATTTTTGTTGCACTGTGTTTAATTATGCTGCTACTCGTTAGTGGTTGTTACTATCTTATCTTGTTGTGATATTTATTTACTTCTTTTCCTTTTCAAGTACTTTATGTGAATGTGATAATCTGGTTACATCTGCCATGTATGTGCTACTGCATGTTGTTAGGCAGATTTGAATGCTTCTTACACGCTTTTGTTAGGCAGAATGGAAGATTGTTTATTTAGTGTTGCTGCCTTTTGTTAGGCAAAAATTCTGCTGCCTTTTGTTAGGTAGAATGGCAGAAACCTATTTTTGAAATTCAAGGTAATTCAGTTGTAGTTCAGGGAGTCGAAAGATTACAATCTGTAGGAGCTTCTTTTGCAAGTTCTACTTTTGTATTCTGAATGTGGTTTTTGATTGTATTAGTTTCAATCTCATCAGACCAACTTGTTTGATGTTCCAAGCAACTAAAGTTACATATTACTATCTGCTTTTTCCTTATGATTCAATTCTCATGTTGTTTATCTAGTGGTTCCCATTCTGTTTGCCGCGGAATGGCAGATTGTTTACTCGTTAGTGGTTGTTTCTCCTTGCTTAATGCTTAGGCTCTTAGCAGTTAGCAGTGCGTGACACATGAATATGTATTAAACCAAAACCATACCAAACCAAAATAAGAAATACGGAATCGTATCGAAACTTTTGTACGGTATTTGGTATACATAATTGATAAACTGAATACCAAAATACGGACCCAAAATTCTTAAATACCAAACCGAATGCCCACCCCTAGGCTCTGTTGCTGTCCCCGAGGAGGACGTTTCGACTGATCTTGTTGATGCAGCAAGGCTGCTTCAGGAAGCACTTACTCGAACGGGTATCTCCGGGCCTGTTTCGAGTGCAAACACTTCTTTATGGAGTCCTAGGCCAGAGGATAAAAAATCGAAGATAAGACGTTCCTCTGCGGCCAGGAAAAAAATAAGAGGGCAAGGACTGATGCCCCCGAGTCATCTCCGGTGATGATGGTGACTGGTCGTCCTTCCGGGCCGGTCATAGACACCGTGATGATTGATGATGATGAAGAAGCTAGTGACGAGGGAGTTTCTCTACATAGAAGGCAACGATCCTCATCACCCTGTACTGCGGGGCTGAGTACCGGGTCCTTGCCGTCTTTGGTTGGCGAATGTCCAACAGCCAACACTATATTTGATGTAGCTGCTTCTCACTCTTCAACTCCATCAGCTTCATCTCCACCTTCACCAATACCAGCAACTGCTAAATCACTCCCATCTTTATCCACTCTTTTACCAGCAATTGCTATATGACGTCCATCGGCCGCACCTGACCATGAAGAAGGTGTTCTTCTTCCACAATCCCAATTTCATGGGAATTTGGGGCAAAATTATGTTGCCCCTTCTCAAGATCCACAAAGAGGAGGAACGTTACTCTTTCGGTCTCTACCGAATGCAACTTGTTATCCCGACCGGTGGAGCTTGCTAATTATTTGAAGCCTTTGGCATCAGAGAAAGACTAAGGAAAGATTCAGGCACTCTCGGGAGAGTGTTTGTTGAACAATGCTGCAGTGTTACGTTCTTTTCTTCCTTCATTACTTCTTCTTCTTTTATGAATCTATTCTAAGTTTTACTTCTTCTTTTGTAGGCCAACTTTCTTTCTTCTGAGGGCCTTCAGAGGTTGATTCGTGAGAAGGAGGAACTTACTTCCGAACGGAATCAGCTTTTGGTGGAACGGGACCAAACTGTTCTCTGCCTCTCGGAACTGGAAACCAAAGTTACTGAGGTTGTTGTTTTGGAGGCTCGTTTGCAGAAAAGCGAGCAAGAAGTGGTAACCCTTAGCCAAGAAATTGGTCCGCTGAGGGTTAGATTTGCTGAAGCCAATGCCAAATAGGCTGAAGTCTAGGACACCGTTCTTGTTGCAACCGAGCGCGAGGCTGCTACTACCAATAAAGTAACTGACTTAGAAGCATCCTTGAACTCCAAAATCGAAGAGCTTGCTACTGTAAGATTAAAACATGCCCAGTTAGAAGAGAAGTACAAGAAAAATATCGAGCACAACAGGTTCTTTAGTTTTACCGTCCATGACCTTGATGTTAGCCTTAGATCTGTTAGGATCTCCCGGGAGAGTCTTTCTTCCGAGGTTACCCAACTTAAAGAAGAACATAAGCGCCGAGCAGCTTCCCTCGTTGTTGAAAAAACTTATGCCATGTACATCATGAGGAGAAAAACCTTGGAAGAGACCAAAGCTGGTATCATTGACTTTGATGCCGAAATTGTTAAGGCCCGAGAGCTTGAGTTGGCTGCTAAAAATGGACTCCCGGTGCAGTCTGATGCTCCTGATTCTTCTGGTTGCGACTCCGAGTTTTCGAGAACTCAAAAGGGATTGGAGGGTGATGATGCTAAAGACTAGACTGGGGAAAATGTCGAGCCATCGGTGGACCCACCTACTTCTCCCGGGGATGCAAACAATTCTCTTCCTCCTGGTTCCGGAGACACTATAGTTTAGCTTTTCTCTTCTTTTTCCCATTTTGTACTTTTACCATTCTCGCACGTTCTTGTAAACAAAGACATGTTTTTTCTCAAGTATTGTTTGACTCTTACTCGCGTTTGAATATCCATGCAAGTATTTAATATTTTCTTACGAATTCTGTGCACGTTTTTCTGTTCGCGCTTTCTCGAAGCACTTTGGTTCCGAGCATTATCCCTTTTGTGTGAGGTTTTCTATAAGTATTTGCGCAAGTTTACTTTTTGCGTCCTTTTCATATGCGGCTTCGGGTGCATTTTTCTACGTTGGCATTTTTTATTCGGGGCATAGATTCTTCCGCAACACCCTTTAACGTGAGGGTTTTTATAAGAGAGGCCCCTCTTGTGTTTACGGTGCTCTTGAAGAGGATGTCTCCTATTCATTACGACACTAACATTTGAAGTACTTGTTTAACTTTCAAATGAAAAAATTAATTCATCGTTCAGAAAAGAAACAAAATAAAAATAAAAGGATTTCATTTTATTCCTTCTATTTTCAAAACATACATAAGCTTGTGCTATGCTGAAAAGAAATTGCCATTACTTGTGGATATCTTGTACAACTTTTTTCTACGGGGCTGGCTGCACAGTCCCCAGTCCCGATGATGCACTTTGTTTCCAGATTTTTGTTCCCCCGTTGACGTGGCAGTCATTGTTGTCGTATCCTCATATTATTCTCCCCTAGTGTTCGAATGCGAAGAGTATGAATTGGAACACTGGAAGTCTTGTATCTTCGAAGATTCCACTAATGATTGTTAGATAATCCTCAACTTGGTAACACATTTTACTTCCCCTCAGGAATTTATGCTATCGAGCGGAGGACTATCTAACAACCCTCTAGTGGTTTGTGCTCGTGAACGGTCGGGTAAGATTTGTTCGATAGCAAACTTAACTTCCCAGTGGGAATATGCTATCGAACCAAAGATTATCCAACCGTCCCCGATTGGAAGCTTGTTTGTTTGCCTTGCTATCAAAGGTCTTATTGTTGCTGTCTTCGTAGTATGCTTTCTGTTGCTGCCTCGTTAAATACCTTGTCAGAAAAAGCCAATTGGGACAAAAACTGAACGAAGGGAAAAAGAGTGCAGCACATACTTTCCTCTTGAATAACGTTCATCAGCAATAATATCTTTTGAGGTGTGCCACGTTCTAGTTTCTAGGCAACTTGTCTCCATTCTGGTTCTTTAACTCATATGAACCTTTCCCAGTGATAGCTAAAATCCGGTAGGGACATTCCCACGTTGGACCTAGCTTCCCTGCGTTGAGCTCCCAGGTATTTTGGGTTACTTTCCTCAGAACCAAGTCTCCTACTTTTAAATAACGGAAGTTGGCACTTCGATTATAGTATCGTTCCGTTCTCTGCTTTTGAGCTACCATTATTACATGTGCCAAGTCTTTGCGTTCCTCGAGCAGTTCCAAGTTGATCAACGTTGCTTCGTTGTTGAATTCTTCATCTGCCCGAAAATATCTCAAAGTGGGTTCACCCACTTCTACCGGAATTAGGGCTTCAACACCGTACACAAGGAAAAAGAGTTTTTGCTGCACTCGATTTGGTCGTCGTTCGGTAGACCTATAGAACTCCGGGCAATTCTTCGAGCCATTTGCCTTTTGCTGCTTCCATCCTTTTCTCGATGTTTTGAATAGTCACTTTGTTTGTTGACTCCGCTTGATCGTTCGCGCTTGGATGATAAGGAGAAGATGTGATCCTCTTTATCTTCAAATCTTCTAGGAACTTTGTAAATTTTGCACCGATAAACTATGGCCCATTGTCGCATTCTATCTCTTTTGGTATTCCGAACCTGCAAATTATATTTTCCCACAGGAAATCGACCACTTTCCGTTCTCTGATCTTCTGATAAAGACCTGCCTCCACCCATTTAGAAAAATAGTCAGTTAGAATTAAAAGAAACCTTAACTTTCCGGGAGCCGATGGCAACGGTCCGACGATATCCATCCCCTATGTCATGAACGACCATGGGGACAGAACTGAATGTAAGGGTTCTGCCAGTTGGTGTACTAGTGGTGCGTAGCGTTGACACTTATCACATTTTCGTACGAAGTCTTTGGCGTCTTGTTCCATGCGAGGCCACTAATATTCTGCCCATACCAACTTCAGCACCAAAGAATCTGCGCCCGAGTGATTTCCGCATATCCCTTCGTGGACTTCTCTCATGACATAATTAGCTTATGATGCTCCTAAGCATCAGGCCAACGGGCCTTGGAAGGATTTTCTATACAATTGGCCTCTCTTGAAGTTATAACGTGCAACTTTGGCGTGTAATGCCTGTGATGCTTTGGGGTCTCGGGCAACTTCCCGT
This sequence comes from Nicotiana paniculata, assembly GCA_005239505.1. Classification (NCBI taxonomy): domain Eukaryota; kingdom Viridiplantae; phylum Streptophyta; class Magnoliopsida; order Solanales; family Solanaceae; genus Nicotiana; species Nicotiana paniculata. The sequence goes on along the minus strand of MDKI01167332.1, from coordinate 21,220 downwards.
GCTCGAGATAGTTGATTATTTCATTTCTCCATTCCCAGACTAGACTAGTCGAATTTACCTTATAGTAACCATTTGTATCTAGGACTGAGCTCATCACTTGTACTACTGTCCCAGATTTGTATCTAGGACTGAGCTCCTCCCTCGGGATGTGAGTAATTCACCACTACCGGAATCGCGCCAAAAGAGCCTAGACCTTTACCACGTATTGTTGCATACATTCTTCTTTGGTATCAAAGATCCCGTAGACCTGATTTACCACCAGCTGCAAGTCACATTTGATTTCGATAACCTCGGAATCAAGTCCTCGGGCCAATTTGAGCCCTACAATCAAAGCTTCATACTCTGCTCCATTGTTAGTCAAATGGATCGTTCTGATGGCTTGCCTTAGGGTTTCCCCCGAAGGCATGATTAAGATTATTCCGAGTCCGGACCCTTTTACGTTGGAAGCTCCATCCGTAAATAAGTTCCAAACCCCCGATGTCGATTCCTACACCATTACTGCCTCCTTGGTTGCAAGAGGCAGTAGTCCCGGACTAAAATTGGCCACGAATTCAGCCAAGACTTGCGACTTAATTATAGTCCTTGGTTTATAATTTATGTCGAACTCACTCATTTCGACGACCAATTTGGCTAATCTTCTTGAGAGCTCGGGCTTATGGATAATGTTCCGCAAAGGGAAAATAATCACCACAGCTATCAGGTGGCATTGGGAGTAGGGCCTCAGTTTCCGAGCGGCACCTACGAGAGCTAAGGCTAGCTTTACCAAATGTGGAAGCGAGTTTCTGCTTCCGTTAAAATTTTGCTAACGTAGTAAATTAGAAATTGCATACCTTCGTCCTCCCGAACTAAAGTCTCACTTACCGCAAATTCTGAAAACGCGAGGTAGACCAACAATGTTTCACCTTCTTTTGGTTTTGAGAGCAATGAAGGGCTTGATAAGTACTTCTTCAGGTCCCTCAGAGCATGCTGGCACTCTGTTGTCATTTGGAATTATTTTTCTTTTTGAGTAGTGTGAAAAAGCGATGGCAATTTTTCGACGACCGGGAAATGAATATGTTCAAAGCTACTAATTTCCCTGTGAGCTTTTGGACTTCCTTGACATTCGACAATTGATCTGGGATATCCTCTATGGCCTTGATTTTGTCGGGGTTTACCTCAATTCCCCTTTGTGAGACCAGAAACCCCGAAACTTACCAGAACTGACCCCGAACGCACACTTCTCGGGATTAAGTTTCATGTTATGCTTCCTCAAGATGTCGAATGTTTCTTGCAAATGCTTAAGGTGGTCACCTGCATTCAAATACTTAACGAGAATATCGTCTATATAAACTTCCATAGTCTTTTCTTTGCTTTTCAAACATCTTATTTACGAGCCGTTGATAAGTGGATCCAACGTTTTTCAACGAAGGGCATTACATTGTAACAATATGTGCCGAAATTCATTATAAATGAGGTCTTTTCCTGATCTTTTGGGTTCATCTTGATTTGGTTGTACCCGGAATAAGCATCAAGGAAACTCATTAACTCGTGCCCCGGACATGGCATCAGTTATTTGATCGATATTTGGCAGTGGGAATGGGTATTTCGGGCACGCCTTATTAAGGTCTTTATAGTCTACACACATGCAAAATTTATTGTTCTTATTAGGAACTACTACTACATTGGCTAGCCAGTCTGGATATCTTACCTCTCGGACCAAACCGATATTAAGCAAGCGAGTTACCTCTTCTTTGACGAATTTATTCCTGGACTCGGCAATAGGACATTTCTTCTGTCTTACTGGAGGTACGTTGGGATCCAAACTCAGCTTGTGCATGGCTATTTCCATCGGGATACCTGTCGTATCCTCGTGCGACCATGCAAAACAATCAACATTAAATTTAAGGAATTCATTAAAACCAGACCTGAGCTTCGGGTGCAGTCCTGTCCCTAAATGGAGTTTTCTTTCCAAGAATTCTTCGAATAATGCAACTTTCTCTAGTTCCTCCTCCGTGGACTTCGTTGCATACATTTCTTCTGGAACTGGAAACTGAAATTGCATACATCTCCCTTGCGGCCGGTTGATCACCTCTTATCTGCTTGATTCCTTCGGCTGTTGGAAACTTCAACAATTGGTGATATGTTGAGGGTACAACTTTCATCTCGTGTAAACATGGCTTTCCCAGGATAATATTGTATCCCGTGTAACCATCTACTACTTCGAAGAGAGTTGTTTTCATTACTCCTTCAGCGTCCTCATCCGTGAAAGTGATATCGTCTTCCCAGAGTCTTTTAATACGAGTTATTGATACTTTCGTCTTTTTCGCTGCCGAAAAGGTGAACCTGTTAATCTCATTCCCTCCGAAGATCATATTGATCGTTTGGCATGGGGGTTCTTCTCCTACTTTTGAAGGTTTCGTGTTGTCTCTATTACGACCATAATTGTTCTTAGCTCGGTCACTCAAGAATTCTCTGAGGTGAACATTCTTCAATAGTGTTGCCACATCCTCCCCGAGGTCTCGGCAGTCCCCTGTTCGGTGGTCGTTCATCCTATGATGTTCACACCTTAAGTTGGGATCCCTCTAGCTGGAATCAGATCTCATCTTTCTTGGGAATCACGCCTCTTTAATGTTTCTCATGGCTGACACCAGCTCCACTAAACTGACATTAAAGTTATATTTCGATAACTTGAGGTAAGAAGGATCCCGAGACCCCGACGTCTCTTTATCTTGGAGTGATCTATTGTTTCGACCAAGATCGATCCCTCTGTCAATGGTGAACTTATTTTCTGCCCGGAAGTTTCTGCCACAGCCTTCGGTTCGCTTGTAAGGCAAAATCGACCCCTTGAAGTCCGTCTGTCCGCGTCGTAGTCATCCTTTGATTTTTCTCTGCTATTCTCCCGTCCTTTGGCTGATGATGCAAAACCGACCTGGTCATCTTCGATCCTTATCTTTGACTCGTACCAGTTGTGGACATCTGCCCATGTTATTTCGTGAAACTCAAGCAGGCTCTCCTTCAGTTTCCGGGAAGTGTCTGAGCTTCTCAGATTCAATCCTTTGGTGAATGCTTCAGCTGCCCATTCATCCGGGACAACGGGGAGCAACATTCTTTCTTTCTGGAATCGGGTAACGAGCTCTCGTAATAATTCGAATTCTGCATGTGTGATCCTGAGTATGTCGGCCTTCCAGGCTTGTATTTTTCTGGCCCCGACATGAGCCTTGATGAAAGAATCCGCGATCACCTCCAAGGAATCTATGGATTGCTCGGGTAATAATGAATACCACGTTAGAGCTCCCCTCATGAGAGTTTCTCCAAATTTCTTTAGCAACACAAATTCAATTTCGTGAGGAGCTAAATTATTTCCTTTTTACCGTTGTTATATAGGTGGTAATATGCTCTTGCGGGTCTGGAGTCCCATTATACTTTGGCATTTCAGGCATTTTGAACCGCTTCGGGATTAGTTCTGATGCCGCACTCGGCTTGTACGACAATTGAGTATACTTCTTTGAGTCCAGACCTTTCAATACAGGTGGCGTGCCCGGGATTTGGTCCATGCGGGCGTTTACTTCCCTCATAAACTATAAAATTTCATTCTTGAATGGGTCGTTCTCGTTGTTGAGACCGGATCTGCTCCCCCAGCCCCGTCGGAGCCAACTTCACCCCTGGGAGTGTTGTTGTCGACTCTCTGCGTTATTTGGTTTGTGGGAACACCGAGAGGGATTGGATCTCGTCTATTTGCATTATTCGAAGCCCCCGATAGCGCCTGCTTCAGTTCTGTCATAACTTGATCCTGTCGCGTGAGATGGCCTAGAATGATTGCATGTTGCTCTTGCAGGACCCTCACCGCATCAACGATATGATCCTCATCAACATCATTTGGAGTTGTCTCCCGAACCTATCGAGGGTACTGCCTGTCATGCACCGGTGTGGCATCATTCCCCTTATTAAGGGTGTCGCTGATTGAATCCTCGAAATGAGGCTGATCCCCTCGAATTTCAGGGGTTGTGCGTGTTGTTAACAGTGTTACCTGCCATTTTTTGTGATTTTTTCTAAGACAGATTTACCCGGTGTGAGATATCATAATGTTCGAGGAACCCTAGATGCTGTCGGAGTAAAGTATCGTCAATAAGGGTGTTCTAGTGCGTTGTAGATTCTTATCCAGGACTTGTATCATTTGATGATGCCTTATCCCCATCTAGGGGTATTTTAGTGATAGGTTCTACAGGAACTAGACGATCCTATTTGGTCAAATACCTAGCGACAATTTTCATTACGGTATTTCTGAACAAGTTCAGTAAGAAAGACAAGGATCAATTTAATTGCACGACTGTCTAGGCCCCATGGTGTGGGCCAAGTTGTTTACCCGTAAAATGGTACAATTGAATTTATATGTGGTTTTGAACAAATGAACTAATTTGATCCTGAAATAATACAATAATTGAAGAAATGTACAATACTTAACCTTAAAATGTAGATGATACAACATAGATGACAGTTTTGGGAACAAGATTTTCGGGCACAACAATGATGAGATCAAAAAGCAGAAACATAAGATTGTATTAAGCTTTGTATAAAATGTAGTGTAAGTTTTGCCAGAAAATTCGTATCCTTTACAATGATAACTAGGCTCACTATTTATAGCTGTGTCTAGAGAAGGAGGTCCTAGGATCGTGCCTCCTTTAATGTTAATTATGAGAGTCATTGATGAAGATGTAACAGTGAACATAGATGCCAAATTCTCTATAACGGACCGTGTTCTTAATGCTGCAGAATATTCCTATTAAATGCTTCCGGGCACAGAGCATTTAATACACCTATATGAATGTTATCACTTCCGGTGACAAGCAAAATGGCTGAGTTCGGTCTTCGGCCATCCTCGTCTTGAATTCCACGCGTCTTTCCTTTAGACGGCCACGTGTCATGTCATATTTCACCCTATACAATTACTTAGAAGTAATTTAATAGTACTATATTCATAACTACGTTTGTTCAAACGCGACAATTAGTCATACTTTTATTCAACCTTGCCTAATAATTTGAGTATTTGTTGAAATTTTATCTTTCACACTTTTATGAAATTTTATATAAATTAATTTTCTACTTCTTCTTGGAAGAAACTAGAATTAATAACTTCTTCCAGAAAGTATAAAAACTTCTTTTGTTGTTACTTAAAAATACTTTTTATTTTGACAAACATCACAAAATTTTCAAAAGCTTCCTAGAAGATTGACCAAACATGTTCTAAATACCTTAAAATTTTCAAACAGCACTTTTTAAAACAAAAAGTACTTTGAGCATCCTAAAAAATGTTGTATATATACCGAATGTAAACATTGTCCGTGAATAAATGATTACTTAGGTACAATATGTTCTGTTAGGCTTTACTTTTGGATAAATTTCCCTAATAATTCATAGATTTTGGTTTTATTTTTTTAAAAGAATTTTGAAAATTTTATGAAACATGATCATATTTTGAAAAAGAATTTCAAAAATTTCAAGTTCCCAAAAATAGTTGGATGAAAAGTTTCGTTATGCTCGCAAAATTTAACTTTTTTTCCGAATAAAATGCATTTCAAAACGTGACTTTAATTTTCAAAAATTATTTTTAGCTTGTCTCTTTCCCCTCTCAAAATCCTCTCTTCACTTGTTCTTTCGGCTGCCAGATGCCAGGTGAATGCACTTAAGACGAAGAGAAGACAAGAGTCAACTATTTTGAAGCTCTGGCTTTTTGTTTTCTTGGCTCCAAAGTAGTAAGGCCAAAGTCAACGAGAAATATTAAAATTCTCAACTTGGGATTTCTCCACAGCTGTAAGGGCTTTTCATTTCATGTATGAATAACAAAATGGAAAATCAAGAATTGTAATACAATTTGAAATTTCCACATCTACATTTATACACAAAATCAAGCACCCGAACTTGGCTTTTGGAAGAAGAAAAATAAAAATGGTGAATGCAAACTTGGGGTTTATGATGAAATTCACTAATTTTTTATTTGATTCTTACTTTTTCTATTCATTATTGAAACCTTCTATCTGAGATCATTCTCTTTCTTTTTATGAAATTGTCCTTTGTTTGTTTATATATATATATATATATATATGTGTGTGTGTGTAAGAGATTCATGCTTCAAGTTTGTTATTTTTGTTTTTTAGAGTGAATTTAGAGAATCAGGAAAATGTTTCTCTCTCAGAGCACCTAATTTATTAACCCTTGTTAAAAGCTACCGTTATCAATATTCAATGACCAATTGGAGGAACTGGAGAGATCCTTCTCTGGAAAGGAGCCTCATCCGATTTTTTGTATAATTCAATTTTATCTGCTGTTAATGTCACAGAAACCCCTTTCTCACAAGCTCCATAGTCCACTCTCTCAATACAGTAATGAATATTAGCGAGTTGACTCAGTTCCAGAAGGCCCGGATGGAGGCGATTCTTGGGCCTGACTCTAGTGTTCCTTTTGAAACCTTTATCTCGGATCTCATGTCGAGCTCCTCTGAGGCCGAGTCAATGTTGGACATGATCAAGCAGGAGGATTCGAACTTGCTTGCTGTTAAGCTTGCTAACCTTCTAGACTCTCCCCATATCACTGATGATTTACGCGCTACATGTGCTATCGTCCTCCAAAATTTGTTTTTCGGGGATGATGGATATGGTTGGCGCAATCTAAGTCTATCGACCCGGTCCAGTGTGCAATGTATCCTTCTGAACCGTATCAAGATTGAAGAATCAAAATCCATTATCCAGACCCTTTACAGTACGCTTTCTGTAAGCCTCCAAGATAACAAGGAGTCTGAAGTATGTAGCTTGTTTGGCCAATATTTTGACAACTCCAGTTATATCAAGGTAATAGAGTCTACTTTGTCATTAGTTGCCCAGTGCGCCAAACAAGGAGAGGATTTATCATCAGCCCCTTGGATCAAGGATATGTTACTAGGTGCACTGAATGGTTGCAGTGATATGAGATTGAGGATGGCGGCATTGAGGGCAGCGATCGACATCATTCAGTGCCTCCCGAGTTCAAATTATAAAGACTGGTATCAGGGTTTGTTGCCAGCTTTGTTGGGGACCTTGACAGAAGCATTGAGCAAAGGTGGGGAGGTTACTGCCAGGGAAGCCCTGGAACATTTTGTTGAGTTTGCTGAGAATGAACCTAGGTTCTTAAGGATGCAACTAGTAGAATTGGTGGCTACCATGTTCGAGATAGCAGAGAATGAGAGTTTGGAAAAGGAGACGAGGCACTTGGCGATTAAGTTCCTGATAACTTTAGTTGAGGCGAAAAAGGAAGCTCCCGGCATGATGAAGAAATTACCATTATTTACTAGCAACTGTTTTGCTATGTTATTGACGTTGTTACAAGATGTTGAGGACGAACCACCTTGGAACAATATCCACAAGGTTGTATTTAGGGAATATGGTAACATTATGGTTGGGATCTGCTATTTTGATCGCTTGTCTCGTGCATTAGGTGCTAAGACTATTGCTCCTGTTGCTAAAGAGCAGCTCTCTGCTTGCTTGGCTGCCCCCGACTGGGAGAAACGCCATGCAGCACTTCTTGCACTTGCTGTTATTTCTGAATGTTGCCCGAAGGTATAAATGATAGAATCTATATTAATCCATTCTTAGTTGTTTATTTGTGCCTATGGCGTTAGTTTGATCTTTATGCATACTATTTTGACATGTCCTCTGTAGTCTTTAGGAGTCTATATTTTTTTATTTTGTTTCCCTCAGGCTATGATTTATAAATATTTTTAATTAGAAGATACTATTTTACAGAAAATTTTGTCTAATTTCTAAGAATATTACTTTTATGTCAAAAGAATTAAGAAACTCAATCTAATTTATACTGAAATTTTCTAAGTCCTTCGTCTCCTAAACTCTGGGACGGAATGGTAGCATTTAAGAGGTGCTTTTGCTGGCGGACCAGCTACTAAAATTTGTATACAAAGATACTTTGCCCCACATGCCCCTATTCTTAATCCAAATGCCTTGCAATATGTTTTATTGGCTGAGGTTATCTTTTCTGGTCTTCTCTCTCTCACTCCCGCCCCCTCCTCCTTTTGGTGGTTAGCTAGGTTGAAGTTTGAACCCGTGTCCTTTTTGCCATTATAGGTGATGCTTACGAGTATTGAGGAACTGGTTCTGAATTATTTCCTGAACATGGTTCTGGATTGTTTCCAAGATCCTCACCCTCGAGTAAGATGGGCCGCTATTAGGGCAATTGCCTTGTTTTCGACCTTCTTCTGTCCACAGTTGCAAGAACAATTCCATGATCAAGTATTACCTGCATTAGCTGCAGCTGTGGCTGATTTTCAAAATCCAATAATACAGGTTTTGTCCTATGCTGATATGAACCCTTTACTGATGCTGCAATTTCCCAAATGCAATTTCAATTATCATTCATACAGGGAACGATTTTGCGAACAATCGGCAAAAATTCTAGCTAGTGCACTTTTACAATGGCATTACATATACCATACAGTTGAACATCTCTAACTTTGTATAGGTTTACTCCCTGTTTGATTTTTGAGATTTTGTTATCCACCAGTGAAAATAATTTATTAATTTACTTTGTTACTCTAGTATGTTTGACTGACGAGAATCCTGGGATTAAGACATAATTTAAGTAACATCTTTAGTGTAGCGGCAAGGGGATATAGAAAAATGTTAAAATTTCAAAACTAAGTTTTAATTCGATCAAGGGGATTCAACAATTTATATTTGTACAAAAAGTTTGTTTTCATCTTTTTTGCACAAATATTTTCCAACAAAGGGGATTCAATTGAACTCCCTCACTAAAGGTAGCTATGCCCCTGCTTTAATTGTATGAGGTCAGCGGTCATTTGTGCTTTTTTGCAACTTGAGAGATTTGCTGCTGCAGAATAAACCAATTTCAAAATGGGATAACATGCTCGATAGGGCATGAGTTCTAGTATCACTGTATCACAAGCGTTTAATGTTTCTGAAACTTGCCCTCCAGAATCTTGAAAAAACTAATACCTGTTAGTTACCTAACTTATAGGCTTAGTAGGGTGCTGCTGGAAAATTTGATTTTATTAATTTATCTTGCTTACCTTGAGGGCTATCTTGCTGTTGGTTAAAAGGAAGTGGAACAACTTTGATATAAGAGACTAGTGAGGAAATAATTATCTTTTTTCTTAGTCAACGACACGTGTGAAAATGCCAACATTAGTATTAATTAGAGTTTGAAAATGTCATAGCTGAAAGATTTGGTTCAAATGCGTCTTAATGCTCTATTCACTTTCTCTTGGAAGGTACAAGCCTCAGTTGCTTTCTACAGGTTCTACACATCCTCTAAGCCAGAAACTTTGATACCTTTCTTCGATGGAATGATAAACAATCTGTCTGTATTTCAACAGGTGTGCAAATATAGAGCCCACCATATTATAAAAGTATCTTATGCTGACAAGTGCAATAGACTGATCGTGTATTATCTTGCTTTCTGCTATTTGAAATTCAGAATGACAAACAAATGGTCCAAGATGCTGCATCAATGGTGTTTACCGGTATAGCTAAATTGTCTAAGGTATTACCTATATTATATTAAGGATAATATTTTTTACTTAATCCTATTTCTACTTATATTAAGGATAAGGATGTAATATATTCTACTTCAACAGGAATACTGCAGAATAAACTATGACACTGTTATGCAGTACTTAAAAACCGCCATGGCAAACAGAAACTCTAATGTATTAGGTCGGGCCAGAGCAATGTACTCCATAAGCTATCTTGGGCTCGCTGTTGGTAAAGAGAAATTCAGAGATGACGCAAAACAGGTCTTCTACAAACTTTGTCCAGTAACCAATACTTCTAGTCTAGTCACATACGAATGGCATCAACGTTTAAAGCACAAATTTGGGACTCGAGTCACGACGAGAGGCAGTTTCGTAACATTACGGAGTGGTTATGGGAAGTTTTAGTTTTATGGGATCAATATTTCAGTAGCTGATGCATTTATCTTATTCATGCTTTACTACTTGTACAATTAGAGTGCCTTATGCCCCAAAGACATGGTGTACACGTTTTACGCATTGGATTACTTATCTTGCTCACCCGACAACATCTGTCATTAAATCCCTCTTAAAAATTTGGTTATAATGTATATAACATGTTTTAATTAATCCATATAATTAGAGATTTAATTAATTAGAAGAGGAGAACCTTCAAAGCTCTAAATAATAATTTATTGGGAAGATAATGTTATATGCCAGTTTTAGAAATAGAATGTCTCCTCTCTGGAACTCCCAGAGACTCAACAAGAGGTAAACCTTCGATTCTCTGATGAACTTACGGACGACATGTAGAGATAATGATTTCTCTGTAGGAACTTAAAGTTTTCTGTTGTTTGAGTTGTAACGATGGAGGAACCTGCCTGAGCATCAGGTGAGAGCATGGTAAAAAGGCTCCACCTCAGATTCCAAAGTCTATATTGCAATCTCAGCACCACTGCTCAGCCCGAACGTCTTATGAAGAGCCACCCCAAGATGCTGGAAGTGGATAAACGCCAATCCTCTGAATCAAAAGCCTCAAGGGTTTGTCAAGAGGTACAGAGGTGGATGGGAGGGACCTGCTTAATTCTTGACATATGGGACAGTGGGAATGGGGTGTAGCAAAAACGGGGGAGATCTGGTAGTGAATATCGTCGAAATGCCAATCCTTCTTGGCATTAGGTAGTTCTAAGAAGTGGGTGAACTTTTGGGAGGTTCTAGTGGCGTCAATTGCAAAATGACTGATATGTCAAGAGTAAAGATTATTGTAAAAGACGATAACAACAACAACATACCCAGTGTAATCCCACAAGTGGGATATGGGAGGGTAGGGTCTATGCGGACCTTACCCCTACCTTGAGAAGGTAGAGAGGCTGTTCCCGATAGACCCTCGACACAAGGACAGTTGATAATAAGAGCAGTAGCAACAAGCAGTAATAACAACAAGATAATAAGAAAACTGAAGCGAAAGAAACAACAATTAGTAATAGAAATCTACGAGTAAGAAAATACAAGACTAACACTAATATTACTAGTATGGAAAAGAAAAACGCTCGACTACCTACCATCTGTCTACCCTAATTCTCGACCTCCACACCCTCTTACCAAGGGTCATGTCCTCGATAAGCTGAAGCAGAGCCATGTCCTGCCTAATCACCTACCCCCAATACTTCTTGGCCTACCTTTACCTCTCCTCAGACCCGCCAAGACCAACCTCTCACACTTCTTCACTGGAGCATCTGTGTCTCTGCTCTTAACATGCCCAAACTATCTAAGTCTCGCTTCCCACATTTGGTCCCCTACGGGGGCCCACTCCTACCCTGTCCCGAATATCTTCGTTCCTGATCTTATCAATCTTGGTATGCCCCCACATCCATCTCAACTTCATCATTTCAGCTACTTTCATCTTCTGGATATGTGAGTTCTTTACTGGCCAATACTCTGCCCCGTGCAGCATAGTCCGTCTAACCACCACTCTGTAGAACTTGCCTTTAAGTTTTGGCAATACATTCTTATCACACAAAACGCCAGATGCGAGCCTCTATTTCACCCACTCTGCTCCAATACGATGTGTAATATCCTTGTCTATCTCCCTATTTTCTTAGATCCCAAGGTACTTGAAACTTCCTCTCTCGGGATGACTTGCGTATCAAGCCTCACGTCCATGTTCGCTTCATGGGTCACGTCACTGAAATTTCACTCCAAGTATTTGGTCTTGGTCCTGCCCAACTTGAAACCTTTAGACTCCAAGGTCTGTCTCCAGCCTCGCCTTAACACCGCGTCGCGTCTCGTCAATTAGTACTATATCATCTGCAAATAACATGCACCATAGCACCTCCCCTTGGATGTGGCATGTTAGTGCGTCCATCACCAATACAAATAAAAACGGGCTAAGAGTTATCCCTAGTGTAATCCCATCACAACTGGGAGTGGTCATTGTCCTCACCCTAGTTTTAGCTCCATCATATGTCCTTAATCACCATAGTGTAAGCTACAGAAACACCTCTATCCTCCCTTGGGGTTTTGTCATATGCTTTCTCTAGATAAAAATTATTGTAAAAGAACAATGGGAAAATACGTGTCTCATTGCTTGTGGAGGACAGAGTGCTCTGCTATGCAATTGAGGTTATAATTAATCGGACAAACCTGTCAAAAGGCCTAGAGTTGTGCCGCTCGAATGGTCATAAGAAAGAGGCAAAGATTAGTAAAGTTATGATAGAAGGGAATATTTTGGCCTGGCAGGCAGCGCAAGGCCACTGTTTGTAGGCCGGAGTTACTTAACTAAAATTAATAGTGTACAAAAGGGACTCTAAATATTGGAGTATAAGATTATGTAAAATATGGTATGCATGTGTAATTATTATCTATGCCAACAGCGTTAGGAATTTCTTACGATTAGATGAAGAACATTCTACAGTATCCTATTGAATATTATGGAGTATTCTCTTCCGTTGACATGCTTCGAAACATGCATACATTCTGTAAGGTCATTAATTCTTTTTGACATTCTACAAATTACTACACCCTTCAATATTTGGCGCAACAAAAAATGACTGGAGTATCTTTTCCATCCTCCCTCCTTTGGGATTCTTGTCTTGGTGTTGTGTGGAGTGTGGTATATATGAACATGTTTGTGTTCTGTCATTTCTCAATATATAAATCTTAGCTTTTTCTTTTTGTTGTTTTTGTTACAAGGTAATGGAAGTACTTCTCTCATTACTAGGATCACAACTGAAGGTGGACGATCGCAGTAATGTTTATCTATTCTTGGTAGGTATTGATATCTAGATTTTACGAGCACATAATTTCTCTCTAGATTGTCTTCTCTCGATTCTCTTGATTTCATTTTAGGCAGGAGCCAGAATTTTCTTATGCATGGGGAAGGAATTTCTTCCTTACATGAGGGTAGCCATCCCTTTTATGATTCAACTTGCACAAGCTGAACTTGATATAACCATCTATGATCATTCATACTCTGGATTATATGGATTAGATTACGATAGGTAAGGTTTCCTGTATTTGTAAAGTTCACTTTTTTTTTTTATTGAATTTGTATGTTGTCTATGCTTTTCATTTTTTTCTTTTTCCTGTTCACAAAGAGCAGGATGCAGTGGTAGAAGTAGCAAAACCCAAAGCGACATTGTGGTATTATAGTCTTCTCATGGAGAATAGTCTATATTATTTTCTCATTCCATTGAAAAGTGGTACTGTATTTATCTGAAATGTTGTTGCCATCATGAATACTTGCTTGAGTTTGCTAATTTTTTAGAACGAATTACTAAATGTAACGTGAGTGCTATATGTATGCTGCATTTTGTAAGACCGTACGGATTTAGGATTCATATGATGGACTATCATTCTGTTGTATCTAGCATTGGATTTTCAATAAGTGATACACAAAATACTTCATTTAAAATGGAATATCCAAATTGAGACTTGATCATATTTTGGTTTCTACCATCTGGGAGGAGTTGGCCTCGATTGTGTTACAGCTCCCTCTCCCGAGACTGACATCGGATTACTCACCTATCATGTTGGATGGAGGTAGACGAAAAAGTACAAGACTCCTTTTAGATTTGACAACATGTGATTATGAGCGAGGATTTTGATGAAAATGTGGTTGGATGGTAGAGTAGCTACAATGTGGTGGGAAGCCCATGTTACCGGTTTGCTAAGAAGTTGAAATTGCTCAAAGGAGTGTGAATCAATGAAGTTTTTGGCAGGGTAGAGGTGAAGATGAGGAACATTATAAATGAGTTAGGGGACCTAGAACTAGAAAGGTAGAAGAGGGGAGGGAGTTGGAAGAAAGTGAGAGAGAGAAAGGAGGGATTGAAGAGGGAACTAGCTTATCTGGCGTTAACTCTCACCTCCTAGAGTAAACTTGAACAACTGGTGGCCTTGTTAAAGCAGATAGAGCAATTTTTGACTCTTGAGACATAATAGTCGGTTGGTGCTCAATAAAGAAATCATCAACTGATTGTTCGGTCAAAGCACCAGTGACCTGGTAGATTAACCATTCATCTTCTTCCTCTTCCTCCCTTGACTTGTAAAATTGGAAGGCGTATAGAAGAATGTGGTATTCCCTAAAATACTACATCAATTAACACAAGATATTTACTCACTTCACGAGAGTAACAACGATACCCCTTTTGAAAGCGAGAATAGCCCAAGAAAACACACTTTAAGGCCTTTGGGTCTAACTTGATAACAAATGGTTGGACATCTCGAATATAACATGTACCTCCAAATACCTTAGGCTCCATCTGGAATAGTGACTTGTTTGGGAAGAGAACACCCTAATTCACACTATCAACAAGCATGGTAGATGATATGTGATTAATCATAAAATGAAGGGGCCCCAATAGAGAGGCAGGAGATGAAGGAGCCCCTAGCTGGATCGGCCAACAAGTAATAGACAAGAGATATGGGCTCATTCGACTATTCAATGATCCCTGGGCCCACCTAACACAAATATCCCAGAAATAGGAGATTGGTTGTTTGGAAAGCGCATTTCACCCTCAGACGGAGGGACAGTCCGAACGCACTATTCAGATATTGGAAGATATGCTACTTGCTTGTGTCATAGATTTTGGGTGTTCTTGGGATCAATTTCTGCCATTGGCAGAGTTTGCTTACAATAACAGCTACCAATCGGACATTCAGATGGCTCCGTATGAGGCTTTGTATGGGAGACGTTGTAGTTCTCCGGTAGGTTGGTTTGAGCAGGGTGAGGCTAGACTATTGGGTACTGATTTGGTTCAGGATGCTTTAGAGAAGGTTAAATTGATTCAGGAGCGGCTTCGCACGACGCAGTCTAGACAAAAGAGTTATGCCGACAAGGAGGTCCGTGATATTGCTTACATGGTAGGAAAACTAAGGACGGGAGCCAAGAAATTTCTATGAAATTAACGAGAAAAACACGAACGAATTGGCACGAAAGAAATAGTCGGTTTCAAATATTAAGAACGATTTAATGCGAACTAGCACTAGTTCGTTCTTAACAAGAATCGCCAGTGAATCTTTCTTACCCAAAAGTAATTCTCCCCCAACAATTAACAAGAACACTTCAATAATTTTCTTTTTCTGATTTTCTTAGAACTCTAGAACAGTTTTTTGTTTTTATTTTTATTTTTTTTGTAAGCAACTCGACTAGGGTTTAGTCGAAAACAAGAACTATACTTTTTCTTTGCCCCCTCCCCCCTTTTTTTACTAATTCGGATCTTGATTTCAAGACTGGGGAACATGGGTTTGTTAGAACAAAACCCGAGCCTTTGCTCTGATACTAACTGATACAATTCGAGATAATAAAACAACAGAATATGAAAATAACAATAATTAAAGCAAAACTAATGATATGTTTGATTAAAAGAATCAAAGTAGTCTAAATAATGAAGTATAAAGGAAAATCTAGAACCCTAAGTGAATGTCTCAAGCAACAATCGAAATACTATTCGATCACCTCCCAAGAACGGCAAATTAGAAACCTTAGATATAAAGAAAGGAGAAGAAGATTACCCTCAAGAACCCAAGTCTTGAAAACAGGTTATCCAAATTCAAACTCGATATGGATCGGTTGACCTACCTGAAGCAGGTCCTGTAGTGGTTTCAGATAGTATCAGGACTCAAAATCAACCTCGGCAAGTGTGAGATTTTCCTGGTGGGTGAGGTTGCTAACATTGATGCTTTGTCTTATGTTCTCAAATGTAAGGTAGGCTCCCTTCCCACTACTTACCTGGGTGTCCTATTGGGCGCTTCGCATAAGGATACTACGGTTTGGAATCCAGTCATCGAAAGGGTTGAAAAAAGATTAGCAGGCTGGCAGAAACGGTATTTGTCAAAAGGCGGATCAAGTATGCCCGCCTATTATTTGTCCCTGTTGCAAGCTCCTGTGAGCATCACAGCAAAACTGGAGCTGCTTCAAAGGAATTTTTTTTTGGGATGCGGCGGATGGAACTAGAAAGTTTCATCTAGTGAATTGGCAGACAGTCACTTCCCCAAATAAGTGGGGTGGACTTGGAGTAAAAGATCTTAGGGTATTCAACAGAGCTTTGTTGGGGAAGTGGCTGTGGAGATTCGGGGTAGAAGAGCATGCTCTATGGAGGGAGGTCATAGTAAAAAAGTACGATTCCACGAGAGGGGGTTGGAGGACCAAGGCAATCACAACACCTTTCGGGTGTGGCATGTGGAGGAGCATCATGAAGTATTGGGAAGCCTTCAGTGGCAACATCACTTACAGGGTGGGAGATGGAAGGAAAATCAGGTTTTGGAATCATAGGTGGTGTGGAGAGGATACTCTAAGGGTCTCCTTTCCCCACGTCTTCAGAGTTTCAAACCAGAAGGAATTGATGGTCCAACAGATTCGTAAGGAACATGAAGGGGGTAGTATGAGACCTCTCATTTAGAAGGAACATGCAAGATTGGGAGATTGCGGAGCTCCAAGATTTGTTAGCACTGCTATATGGGCAAGACAGACCCCAGCCATCTTGTGATTCTTGGAGATGGGGTTTGTGTGGCGATGGTTTGTTCACCGTAAAATACTTTTACCAGAGTATGTTGGTGAGAGAGGAGGCCACTTTTCCATACTCCTCGATCTGGATTCCTAAGGCGCCCACGAAGCTGTGCTTTTTTGCATGGCTAGCGGCGAGGGGAGTTATCTTGACTGCTGAAAATCTGCGAAAGAGAGGAATTACACTTGTTAGTTGGTGTTACATGAGTTTTTGTAAAAACTCAGGGGAAGAAGTTGATCATCTTTTGTTGCATTGCCCTATGTCCTCGGCTTTGTGGAGGGCAATCCTGAATCTTTTGGTGTTCAATGGGTGATGCCAAGCACCGTAAAGGAAATGTTATATAGCTGGGCCGATTCCCGTAGAAGAAGAAAGCAAAAGGCGTGGAATTTCGCCCCGTTAGCTCTCATGTGGATAGTTTGGGGGAAGAGAAATATGAGAACTTTTGAGGGGATTGAGTCTCCTTTTTCACATTTATAGTCTTTTATCTTTGATCGCTTTTTGGTGCACTCATATAGCCCCTACTTGTATAGAAGATTGGGCGTCTTTTGTAGAGAATCATGTTCTGATGTAAATTCTCTACTTTTTGGTATATTTCCTGTATATGGGAGTTCTCTCCCTTTTGATTAATATAATTTACCTTATCAAAAAAAAAAAAAAGGGACTATTGGGGTCTTTTCCAACTTTATATTTACTAATAGGGACAAACACTTTTTGAGTGATTCTTGTTTCCTCCTCTCTTGTTTCTGATCGTTTTTTATTTTAACATTACTCACATTACCAAAAATAAATTGGAAGAGGAACCAATAAAATTGCACACCAAAATACTTTAACGGATTTGAGACTCCGCATAGATAACAAAGGTCAGCCGGTGCACAAGTCATCCCCGCGTTCATGCAGGGTCCGGAGAAAGGTCGCACCCCGTGATGTAGACAGTTTAACCTAATGCAAGCATTAATGGCTGCTTCCACTGCTCGAACCCGTAGCGTATAGGTTACACGGAAACAACTTTACCGGTGCTCCAAGGCTCCCCTTCCGCACAAGTAAAATCACCAAATAAATCTAAGAACCAATTAGATGAGTTTGACAAAATTTTGGATAAACTACATACCCATAACAACAGTGAAAGAGTCGATGTATGACAATATAGTCTCTGACAGAAAAATGGTCCGGAAATCACTTCTGGTGGTCGGGAATTGCAGAGCGAAGGATGAGTGACCTGGAAAAGCCTGGCAACCCTCATTGAGTAGAAACCAGCATTGGGAGTTACTGGAAAACTTAGAAATGTTCCGAAAACGTGATCTGAACCTCGCGTGAACCCTAACCTGTGGTAATCTTCAGAAAATAGGATGAGTAGAGTTGGAATGCTCAGTCAAACCGAAGGACCGAAGATGTTCGTCGAAAAGTGGCTGAAAAAGGCATAGATCTAGCCAGAGAATCTCCTTCTGTCCTCCGTGTGAGAGCGCAAGAGGACTCTTTTTTTGGCAGGGATGATTGGGCTTTGCTCGCCTGAGGCTGAGGAACCCTGTGGTGATATTGGTTTTTTTGCGACAACACCTACAAGAAGCAATGTTGATGCTGACAACCTTGACGGTCACCGAGAAAAATTGCGTAAAGGTGGCTTTTTACTGAACCAATCCTCTTTCTAAGAAAGAGCAAAATGATCGAGCCTGGGAGCTCTACTACCTTGTGTTAAAATGGACATTGGGCCTTAACTCAACTTCAAAAGTTAGCTCATGAGGGGAGGATTGACCTAGACCACAACTCGTTCCTTCCGCCAATGTGGGATTTGACACTTGCTGGACAAGTGGAGCATCGATGACATAATATGGGGGCGTAACATTGAGAAACACAAGAATAAGGAATGCTGGGTCTGATACTGATACCATGTGAGAAGCAATTGTGTTGGGGAATATATTATGTATTATTCCAAGAAGTAACAGGTATTTATACATGTAATTAGAGTGCTAACTATGGAAAGAATCATAAAAAGAAATCCTATAGATCTCCTATGAATCCCTATGAATTTGCTATCTATGTACATTAGACCAAAGTATGACTATGCTCACTCTCTAATAATGCCCAAACATCTTTTTAAAAATTAATTACTTTACCAAAAACAAATTGAAGCTGGTCTGTCAGATATCTATGGTTAAGTGCCTAGTGGAACCTTGGCATAGGGTGTGAGAAGATTCCAAAATGAAAAGGCATGACTTGAAAAGACGGACTCATTCATGTTTAAATGAAAAATCATGGCTAGAAAAGGTGCTTCCTTTATGTTAAATGAAAAGGTGTGCCAGCTAGTTATTCTTGAAGAATTGAAACTCTTCATAGAGGTCTCTTACAAAGGTTGTAACCAAACAAAGATATTTCCTGACATCTCTATAAAGATGTGACCGACCAATATTAAAACGCATACTGGAAAATGCTTAATTTTCATCTGCATTTGATCTTCTCAGTTCTTCTTAAAGGTCCTTTCTGAGCTCACTTTGTTTAGTTTGTTACTTGCATATCACTTGGTCTGCTGTGCATATGCCTGTTTTTGTTTTGTTAAACCTTTTGAAGCTTTTGTGCATAATTCATGAAGTTGTTTCACTTCAATCAACCGTCCAAACTTTGTTATTGTGTGGCACCTTTTAAACCTTAAAGTCCAGAACCGAGCCTCTATTGTTATGTTGTGCTGACATGCCATCAAGAAATCTGAACTATGGAGTCAATTGGATGATGACTTACATAGCTGTCTTTTTCATCAGTAGATGATTTTTGGGATTGATCAATCATGCAATCAAGTAGTAGAACTCTCAAAAGAATCCCATAAGTTGTAAAAGTACCCCATCATAGTAGTCATATTATGCTCCTAACCCATAAAGCATCTGCTTACAATACTATCATTTCTTGCTCTCTTTTCCATCATAATATACGTTCACTCTCGAGCCTATTTTGTTACTTTTGCATACTGTCTTCTTCTTCCTATTGGTTTGGTTTCGACTTGATTTATTCGAACAGTTTCCTGCCTTTGCTCATTTCTTCAACTGTTTCCATTCAGTACTCGACATGTGACGTTGAACCGTTATATCTATGTTTAGATCTATAGCTTGAAGTGGCATAACTTTTTCCTCTACCTCTGTAAGCCTACCATAAATATCTAACGCACGGATCTATATTGATTTAGTATCTATCAAACGCATAGTCAATTTATTTGGCCAGTTCCTGTTGTTAATTCTTCTTCAGATGTGTAGTCTTGGAATCTGTTGGAGCCTTAAGTTCCAACCTTACTGTATATGATTTTATTGGTGTATATTCTTTCTTTTGCTGTACTGAGTACGAAGACTGCAGGTAGAGGTGGTTATTAGGTACAAAGGATCTTGCTCAAGTTTCACATCTTGCAGGGACATTATAGTCAAGTTTGAGGAAACAAGCATGTGCATCAAAGATAATATCCGACTAGAGGAGAAATCTATAGCCTGTCATCTCCTTGACATCATTTCTGTCTTACTGGAGGAAGATTTCTACCCTTGGATTTCCCAGGTTGACTTGAATAATCACTTTCTCATTTCTCACGTGTTGTTGAGTAATTTAAGAATTAATAATGATCCCAATGGCTGAATGCATGAAACAGGCTGCTTCAGTCTTAGGTCCACTTCTGAAATTCTATATCCACGACGATGTCAGGGAAAATGCTATTTTTGGTGAGATTTCTCATGATTTCATCTGGTCTTCTTTGTTTTTCTTTCCAATTCCTGATGTCATGTCTTAATTTATGCCTTTTATAGCCATGAAGCACCTCATGTATTCTGCTAATGGTGAAAAATCTCATGATTTCATATGGATTTCTTTATGTTTCTTTAACTTCTCGAATTCCTCATGAGATATTGTTTAATCTGTGGTGATTAAGCGATGTCATCTCTGTTGCGTTCTGCTAAACTGGCGGTAGAGAAAGGGACTGCTCAAGGTGGAAACAAGTGGTACTTCAAGGAGTTGTCTGGCCGTATAATATTGGCTTTCGGGGATGCAATATATTCGGTTGCCTTCAACATTAGTATTTACCTTTTTTTTCTTCTTCCCTTCAGGGAAAAGGTTTGAGCTCCATTTATCTGAATAAGGAGAAAGTGACACTTTGATTGCTATTGCATGCAGGAGCATGAGACAAAACTATGTGAAATTATATTGAAGGAATTGAATCAATGCCTAAAGGTACGTCATGTTATGATGGTTTCTTTACTTTCCGGGAATTGACTCTATGCTGTTTCTTTTCTATGATGGCGTCATGCTATATTTTGAGCTTTCTATGTCCATTATGATAAGCAACACACTCGTCCCAGCTCGTGAGAATGATATTCTACTAGAAGCAAAAGAAAGTTTAGTACTTGCAATCTTTTACATAGCAAGACCTGAAGACAAGAGTAATGAGTTGCATAGAGTAAGATCTTCAGGGATAAAGTAAAATAGGAGCTCCAGAATTGATTCTTTGGAGCATGCAGAATTCATGTTATTCCTACAAAAAGACATTCTTGGACCGTAATAAAATGTTTAAGAACTGAAACGTGGACTAGAATTTACCATAAATCCCATATATACAAAAGTTCCCTTGACATGAATAGGCAAGATTGACGAACAGATTATTGACAATGTAGTAGTTGACTCCATAGAGAAACTTCGTTTCAGTATATCACTGTTAAGCCCACTTTTGAAATGTTTTATGATTACTGTCAAAGCAAGAAACAACACT
>ML362968.1:0-67144 GCA_005239505.1 Nicotiana paniculata | reverse complement strand
AGTAAAGTCAAATAGCCAACGAAGAATCCAAAAAAAACAAGTAATTCTAATTTAAACAGGAAGAAATGAGTTTAACAACCAAGGATTCAAGTGTAACAATTACAAATCATACACAGGTAATATAAGAATCTATGAATCCTAAAAGGGCAATCTAATTGCAAATAAGTACGAATACACACTCGTCACCTCGCATACTCGGACTACAATCAACAAGGAAAACTCAATCCTAAGGGGTAGTTCCCCCACACAAGGTTAGGCAAGATACTTACCTCAAAGACGACAACCAGGTACTCAAAATAGACTTCTCAAGCAGAAAGACCTCCGGACGTCTTACAATCAACTAAAACAACTTCAAAATACACATAAAACGTATAAGGACGATTCCTAATAATAAAGTCTCAATCTTTACAAAATCATAAAAATCGACCCAAAGGTCAACCCCCGGGCCCGCACCTCGGAACCCGACAAATTTTACAAATTCCGGTTACCCATTCCGATACGAGTTCACCCATACTAAATTTATCCAATTCCGATAACATTTGGTCTTTCAAATCATGATTTTTCATTTTAGAAACTTTCTTTCAAAACCCACAATCCCCTCAACCCAAAACAAAAATTAAATGATGAAAACAAGAACTAATTCATGAAATATAATTAATTCTAGTGGAAGAACACTTACCTATTCGATTTGTGTGAAAAACCCTCAAGGAATCGCCCAAAACCGAGTTCTAGAAGTCAAAATATGTTTAAAATTGTGAAACCCTCGATTTTGCAAACTAATATTCTGCCCAGGTGTTTCGTGAATCGCGATCGGGGGAATCGAGAAGCGATCGCGTAGAAGGAAAATGAAGCTGGCTTAAAATGCTCTACGCGATCGCGGAATAGCTTATGCGATCGCGTATAAGGAGTAAGTTGGCTTCTGCGATCGCGGACCAACTATTGCGATCGCAGTGAAGGAATTTACTAGGCGAGTTAGACACTCTATGCGATCGCATAGAAGGAAACCAGAAGGTAGCATCAGTAGTGGAAAAATGAGGAAAATTGATCTGAACCCTATCCGAAACACACCCGAGGCCCCTCGGGACCCCTTCTAAATGCAAGAACAAGTCTTATAACCTAACAAAGACTCTCTCGAGGTTTTAAACCACATAAAACACACTAAAACAATGAATCAAACCCAAAAATCAATGAAATTCCTCAAAACTTCTTTTAACATCAAATTTTTACATTTAAGGTCCGAATCACGCCAAACGAAGTCTGTTTTGTACTAAACTTCACAGATAACACATATAAATCATATCGAACATGTACCAGGCTCCGAAACCAAGATACGAGCCCGATACCACAGGTTTCACATCAAATTTCATTTTCAAAAACCTTTATATTTTTTCATAAAATAATTTTCTTTAAAAATTCATTTCTCGTACTTAGGACCTCGGAATTTGATTCTGGGCATACGCCCATGTCCCATATTTTCCTACGGACCCTCCGGGATCGTCAAATCACAGGTCCGAGTCCGTTTACCAAAAACATTGACCGAAGTCAATTTTATTCAAATTTCTAATACAAAATTATCATTTTTATCAGTTTTTCACATAAAGGCTTCCCAGCTACACGCCTGGGCTGCGCACACAAATCAGGGTGAGATAGAAGGAGGTTTTCTCAACCTCGAAACATAGAATTAGCTAGAAAATTACGGGATGACCTTTTGGGTCATCACACCTAGTGACGATATATTACATAAGAGGTTTCAAGTTACAAATATGAGATGAGATTAGGCTGTCATTATTAAGATGAACAGTAACAAGTAAGCATTAAATGACTTAGATTTATACATATAGGATAAGCGATGAGAGAGTAACTTGGAGTTGGGTGGCAGGCCTCGATAATAATAAAATGAAGTAAGAGTTATGGTACAGTATGACCTATCTAGTTGTGGTAAAGCCATAAGCATAGATAACTGAGGCTATGAAACAAGATATATCAATAGTCTAAAGTTCAACAAAGTACCAAGCAAATAACTTTAGTACACCTATAGATGCCCACAGATCAGCTTGCCATAGTACTATATATGTTCACAAAGTAAAGCCTAGAGATTGGTTAAAAACTAACGGAAAAAGGAGATAAGGGTCGCATTGGCACACATTCAAGGTTAGAATCGTACAGGTTGCATGAAAGAAGGTAGAAACAGTTTCGAGATTGGAAGAATTTCGACCACAAGTCGTGGTGTGAGAAAGAGGCCTAAAGGGGGGAAGGCTCTAGCCTTTGGATTTATTCACCAAACAACCCCCTAGATGGGAAAGACAATATTAAAGTATTCGTAAGAGTTATTTATTAAGAGACGGATAAGTGCATTATTCAACATTCGAAGATGAATGTTCCAAAAGGGGGAATGAAGTTACACCCTATATTTTTGTACATGAGAGTATGTCGTAAGTCAATTTCTTTAAGCTCAGAAATGAGATCGTTTATGAATGTACATAAATTAAGTTAATCATGTTAACTTGCAGGTAACAAATATTTAAGGTCATGGACTGCAAGTACCAAGAGGGTTTGAAGGCTTAGAAGCTAAATCAATTGAAGAAAATAAGTTTCGTCGAAAGTCGACGAGTTTGGAATGTTATAACATGTACTTTAAGGTGATACTATCGTTCATTACATGACAATGAGTTTATTCTATGATTTAATTTTTTCATATGATAGTCGTGTTCTACGCTTTGAAGTCAAGCAAGTTGTGAAACAAAAGTTGGCAAAGGTCTTTCAAAAGTTACTTTCATAAATTTGTTGAAACTTAGGTCAATTGTAGATGAGCTTTTCTCCAAATATACTTGTAATTAGGAGATGATCTACCTACCAAATTGAATATATATGAGTCTAGTTTCTATCGCATTTATTCATTTGTTGGTACGACATCGTAGTAGAGAGATATTCGCGTTTTCGTGAGACTGCATGAAGCAGCTCCACAAAGTCGGTGTAAACTCCAGCTTGTATTTAGGTCAATTCTAAATTGTTTGCACTCATTTTTATCGTCAAAAACAGTTCCTAAATGCTCTCCAGTGGTTCCTCCATGATTCTAGGGTGAAAACCTAAGATAAAAACATGAATCCAACGTTAGAAACCCCGTGGTACTTGCTAGATCGTAGTTCTTCATCTTGTGGCTGTATTGGAGGGTTCTTCAAAGTGAATTAACCTCAGGTATCGTCTGGTTATTGTTGATTAAGGTAATAATCAGTCGCTCCTTCATACATATTATATTTTCAAGGTGAAATACAAGTGTTTACACTCCAACTTGAACACCAAAAGTTGATTCAAGAAGAGAATACAACACCCATAGTGTTGTGGTTTCATGGAGGATAATTGTGGGCTGTGTTTGGCCAAAATTTTAAGTGGTGGATACTGTCTAAGGTAAGTATATCAGCCTACTAATTGTGATTAGTCTTTCTTGTATGTTGGTTAAGTCGTTAGGTTAATAAACTACAAGATAATACTTGGATTAGCTTAAGTCACTTTTATTGTGTTGTATTGCCATTGAGGGTTGTTGTAAGCTAAATATAACTTGGATTTAAACATGAAGCTATTGTATAAGGTATGTGTATTGTGTTCTTGTAGGTGCTTAAGGTTTTATTGATGTATATTAAGTTAAATGGTTGGACTAGACATGAACTAGTGAATTAAGTTGCAAATTGAAGAAAGTTGGAGTTGTGGATTGTTTCCTTTCTTATAAATATATGGTATAAGGATGGAATAATTGATTAATTACTTCATTATCATATTAATGATGTTGTTAAGTTAATTTCAGAAGTCTATAAGGGGTGATACGGGTTATATGGATTCCGATCGAGCTTGTCGCTCAAAATGATTGTTGGACTAATCCGAGAGCTTATTGTGAATTACATTTTTGTTGTTTGGGATGTTTAACATATGGGATTTAGTAAAAATAGGAGAGGTGTTGTCCGTTTTCTTGTAGAATATTAGTTTTGAAATATGACAGTTACAATGCTTATATGATGACGACGAAGTCAATTTCTCATTGTAGACGCAAGAAGATCATATTGAGCTTTATTGACGATTGGAGAGAAGATTGCAAAGTTATGTTAAGGAACTTCCTTCTTTCTTTTGGCATGACCTAAAGTGAAACGCACATACACGATACGCTATTTCATAATGAATCTACTCCTAGAAACTAAGGTTGTCCATGTTGTTCTTTCCTTAAAAAGTTATCTAAGAAAGTATGTATGATCCTTGACTCCTAGTGAAGTTCATATTGATGGTATGATGTCCATAATGTTAATCAAAGTTGCAACTACCTTACGTCACTCCAAAAGGTTTAGAGCGTGATTCCATGAGTCCAGCATGCATTATATATAGTATCTATTTTACTCTACCTAGCCGCGCTATAGTCAGCGGGTACGAAACCTATTGTGAAACCACTGATCAATTGGGTTTACTGAGCTCCACGTGGCCGGGTACGATTCTACCGAGCCTTATGATGGCCAGGTACGTTTTACTGATTCCTCTTTGAGGCCGGGTATGATATGATGATGATGCCCACAGAGGCATATATTTTTAAAAGTTTATGTATATAAATGTATCATGCATTTCATTTCAGTAGCCCTCAGAGGCGCTCATATGCTACAGGTTGTATCTCCTCTATCTAACTTTTCATTACTATTCTTATTTATGCTTTTCTTGCCTTACGTACTCGGTTTGTACTGATGTAACTTTTACCTGGGGACGCTGCGTTTCATGCCCGTAGGTCCCGATAGACAAGTTGACAATCCTCCTAGTATGTTATCCGCCCAGTGGAAGGTGTTGTTGCTCTCCACTTGCTCCAGAGTTGCCTATTTGGTCAGTATGATTTGGAAATGTATTGATTGGTATGGCGGGGCCCTGTCCTGACCTATATGACATTTATGTACTCTTAGAGGCTTGTAGACATATGTCATGTATATGGATCCTTGTATGGCCTTGTCGGCCTTAATTTTGAGTGCACAAATGATCATGTCGGCCTTATAGGCCCGTATGTCGCATTTATAAGTTTCTATATAAGGTTGGATCATCCTATGTCTAGTATGCACATATATTTTATTCTAGTTATCTCATGACATCCTTTTTGGCCGATTTACCCATGATAGTACGATAAGAAAGATATGTTACGTTGGTACTCGGTTGAGTAAGGCACCGGGTGCCCGTCGTGGCCCTTCTGTTTGGTTCGTGACAATAGAAATGGAAGTAATTAATCCTTTTTGAATGGGAATTCTCTACCGGCATCTGTGGCAGTAATTTAGGGTTGGACGGTTTGTGTGATTTGGTTGAGTTGGGGAAAAATGGTCCTGATGGCTTAGTTGCGGGCGGGCGGGTCTCGCATAGTTACCGATGGTGTTGGCCACGACTTGAGTCGGTTGTCTGCTACGGGCATGAGGGATATTTTGTACATTATGGCTTTCTCCTGGATGGATAATATAAGTTAATACAATGCTAGAACAATTGGACATCATATGCGGAGAGCGTGCATTTCAGGAAGGCACCTTGTGTTATGGTTGCAGATGCTTGGCTTGTGGTATGGTGATTATGGGGTTTTGAGGCTTCTGAGGTTCAGATTTCGTAACGCGGCTGGGAAATTTACATGGGTGCTTATGTAAGATGATGGTATATGAGTGATGTATCAGCCATTCGAGTAGTGTAGTTAAGATTGGGTATGAAAGCTATGGTATTCCCGAGGTTTTGGAGCTGGATGTTCTCATATGCGGAGCGAACTATTCCTTGTTTGCGAATTGTGAAGAAATGTTGATAATGGAATGACTAAAGGCATAAATTATCGGTAAGTTGCTATGGAATTTTGGAAGGATATTTACCTATTTAAGAATGATCAGGATTTGGTTTAGGGGCTATTTGAAAGCCCAACGAGAATGTGTACTTTATATCAGATCAGGTTTGGGTATTCTTGTGAGACTGTTATCACGGTTATGTTACTGGGCAGTGACCTCGGCCAAACCCACACCACAATTAAGTAGTGAGGCGGTCGATGTAACAATAAATCCAACGAAGGTCGGGATCGAATCCACAGGGAGTTAGAATATGGATTAGGTGTATATCTAGTTTGATTGTATGTTTTGACTCAAATTACATCTCCACAATATTGGTTTGTGTTCTACTTCTTCTTTGTTCTATTGTTTGCAAGTATGAAACTAAGGTACAATATTTTTGGTTTTGAGTTATTTTTCAAATGATAATAGGATATAGAGCAGTGACTTCCACCTAGGTGGCTACCTAATGTGTTGTAAACTCTAGGGAAAAATTGATTAGTCGGGGTTGTAATATAGCAATCACACTTAGATACTCACCCTATATCTCTCGATAGTTTGAGTGATTTTTTCCAATTTGGCTTTCTCAAGTACAAATGGGTATTGCAGAAAACAAGTGATAAATGCTCAAGTCGGGTCTTACTATCTCTAGATTCAACCCTTTAATTGGGGCTATCAATTTCTTGAGGTCACCCCAATTTTCTTGTTAGCCAAATTTTCCTAGACTTAGTCTCTCTTCCTCAAGTAGAGACTAAGTCAATTAGGCATGAATCAGTGTTTGCAACCACTAATCCTTGAGTTCTAGCAAGAACAAAATAAGCCCTAATTCAAACACCCATCAAATACCCATACTAGGGTTGTGTCACAACCCTAGCTAGAAATTTAGCTACTCATGAAAATTATAGAAATTAAAGAAGAAATAAAGATAGAATCCATAATAATTAATTATGGGATGAAAATCTAGTGTTTGGATACAAATCTATTACAAAGTTTCTTAAAGCAGTAAAGAAAAACGGTCAGGTGCTCTTACAAAAACAAAACTTGCCCTAAAAATAACAAAAAAGTCCTATTTATACTAAGCTAAAAATATCTGAGAAAAATGCCCATGCGGATTAAGAAAACCAAAGGCTTATTGTTCAATAAAACATAAGAAGAAGCTAACAATCAAAAAGAAGCTAATAAAGTAATTAACAAGCTATATTATTAGGAAAGCAAAACGAAGAAGCTATAAAATAAACTATTAAAGGTAAAGCAAATGAATATATACAAGGGGTGATTATATACATAATGAGGGATAGAGTAAAGATAAAAGAAAAATCAAAAAGAGTATTTAAGTTATTACAGGCGCAAAAAGTGATAAAATGTCATAAACAGTCATCCAAATCATCAAAATATCAAAATAGACCACCCCTAGAAGAAGAGTAAGAATTGTCCTCAATGCTTAGCAAAAATAAATCCTAAGAGGGTAGAGAGTAAAGAAAACTCCCTATGTGATCTCAGGGTGACTAGCAGCATCACCACCCTCGGTCTCCTCTAACTGAATATCCTCATCTCCGGGAGAAGGGGCCACATGGTTGGAGAGCATGCAGTGCATCTCCTCAGCAGTGGGAGCAGTGAGATCTAGCTCATCAGACTGGCCACCCTCTCCTGATGGTGCCTCCGTTAATAGTGTTGATGGATCAGTCGGTACTGATGGACCTGTCTCCATCAATATATCAAAGGGCAAGTCACCCGCTGATGCTAAATTCTTCACCTCTTGCCTCAAACTTTCCACTATCTTCTTGAAGCCTGGGACTTTCTCATTTTCTTCACTTGCTTGGCCAATTCCTCAATGGCACCCCTTCCCCGAGCTACCAGAGTGTCCATGATAGTCTGCTGGTTGTCCAGTATCTTCTTCAAAGTTTCCTCCACTGAAGGAGGTACCTGTGGCACTGGTAGAGTAGAGGAATGCGCCGCAACAGTACTGGAGATGTCAGACAGCTTAGAAGTGGTTGTCTACATCCAGTTGTTAAAGCTCGCCAAACTCTGTGAGACTCGCAACGTAGTGAGAGGGTATGTAGATGAGGATGGCACTATAGCTGACTTGGGAGGCCTGGAAGATGATGGTGGTTGTCCCGGAGGAAGACCCAGCTGTTGTGGTAGGCATGGGAGCTGAAGATGGCTTAGCAGCAGCCTCTGAACCTACCACTGTTGGCTCGTCAGACTAGCCAGATGTGGTAGTCTCTGTCCCCTTAAACTTTGGGTTGTCCGCCCCCTGCAAGTGATACCAAGAAAAAGGCTTCCTAGCTTTTACCTTTATGTCATATAGCCTTGGATCCACCTTTGCATCATTGAAGTACTCTGTGAGGGTGTTCAGAAAGGGATATGACTTTTCATTATTATGGACCGCCAATATGATCTTGGTTGACATTACAACACCCACATTGATAGGGTACGCCACCATAATAGAGGCCACCAACACTGCTGAGGACAGAGGAAGGTTGTTCTCGTTCAAGCTGGGATCAATTCTGTTGCATACAAAAGTTTTCCACCCTTTAGTTTCGAAGTTGAGGGTGGCCCGGATAATAGGCACTCCTGCGGTGATACATAGTGGTGGTGCTCCTAGGGCAGCCAAAATCTCAGCTAGCCAAGGGCGAGCTGCTTCACCCAAAGCTAACTTCTCCAAATACTGGACCGCTTCCACTTTCTTGAACCCCACATAAGTATTCAAAGTATGGGCATCCAAAGAGAACCTTCAAATTCCTCACTTTTTTCACCTTTGTTCCCGCCTTTATATGAGTTATGTTCACATAGAACTCCCTCACTAAATGTTCATTTGCATCTAGAACCGGGTGAGTGAACCACTTCCACCCCTTTTGGTTCCTGGAATTGCCTAAGGACATTTGGATTATGAATATCCAAATCCTTCATCAAGAATTACCGCTCCAGCGTGAGCGACCTTTTTGGTCACAACTCCCCGAATCTGTTAAACTACGTCAAGCTGACGAATCTATCCTCCCACATCTCTTTCTTCTTTGTCCTTTCAAGACCACTCACATGAGCGTCACCCCCTCTACCGTCGTTGGGACGTCATCATCACCTATATCAATAGCTGCCGGAGGGGTAGGTGAAGAGGAGGGCTCGGAACCCTGGCTTCCAACATCAAACTCAGTTGAGGAACTGTCAGTAGGCTCATTACGCAGTTGATAGCGCCCAGTGGTTTGAGGTGGTTGGGACTGAGGTTCAAGCTCGACCTCCATAGAGTGACCCTTAGAGACTTCCTTAGATGGGGCATATTCACTAGTGTCTGAGGAGTCAGGTACCCTGTGTGTAGTTGCTTTCTGAATGGCCAATGGTAGGTTACTCTTGCCCCAACCTCAGCCTCGGGAGGGCTCACCCCTCCCCTTTGATCTATCACTTCTTCTGCGAGATCTAACCATTGTCTACAATACAAATTACATTTGTCAGTTGAATTCAAAGCAAAGGAAACAGTTAACCCACAGTTGCAGACAAGCAGTCAGTACTGAGGCAGTGCGGACCGTCACAAATATGAGTGCGGCTGTAGATAGCCTAGTGCGAACCGCACACTTTTGAAGTGCAGCTGCATAACCTCGAGTGTGGACCGCACAAATCTGAGTGTGGCCGCACAAGTCCCACTTTAAAATTACAGGTTCTCTGAAGTTTTGAGTGCACCACACACATTTTAGTGCAGCCACATACTTCTTCTACGGACCGCCAAATTTTGAGTGCGGTCCGCACAACTCAACCATATCTAACAACCCTTTTTTCCAGTTATGCGGACCACACAAAAATGAATGCGGCCGCACAATTTGAATTTCATCATCACTGAGTTAGGGTTCATGCCAAATTTTTAAAGTTTAAGCATGGTGTGCACAAATTGACAGAATTATTGGTCTACCCAGTCCCTAATTATCATGTATGTCACTACCCACATGATTTTGAAGCATAAATTAAACATATTTGACATTTTTAGGCTTAAAATTGACTAAACTACTCAAAGAAATCAAAAACAAAATTTAAGAAAAATGAACAAAAATCTACATGAATTTAACATACCAGTAGTGGGTGATGCAAGTAGGAATCTATCTTGATGAAATGAGTGTGATTATGAAACAATTTTTTTCTGGATTGCACAAAGTTTACTAGGGCTTGAGAGTTCAGAGAGCGTAAAGTGTGAATAGTAGTGGAAACCCCTATTTATACCCTAGCAAAGGCGGTGCATCTCTTACCTGAGTGCGGTCGCATATTATTGAGTGTGGTCCGCACTCCTTACCTGGAGTGAACAATGTTGTGTGGTCCGCATAAAATTGAATGTCGCCGCATACCACTGTGCGGTCTGCATAAAATTGAATGCGGCCGCATAAACCTGTGTGGTCCGCAAACTTTTGATTGTAATCGCATAATGGCCCTTTTTCTGCAAATCCAACTTCAGAGAGTTGGAATTTTGGGTGCCCAGTTGTGCGACCGCACAAGGAATTGTGCGGCCTCGGACCCTTCTGTGCGGCCGCATATTTTTGGTGCGGTGCGCATGAGTTTCACACTTGGCCAATTTTTCCAGATTTTTCCTGCAATACACACTCCTGCAATGCACTTCAAAACCAGTTAGCTCAATACAAACCTATCTAAAAGAGAATAAAAATAAGAAAATGAAAAGAAACATGGGTTGCCTCCCAAGAAGCGCATGATTTAACGTCGCGGCATGACGCAGGTTACCATCAATCACTTGAAATGATGCAACGCCACAATGTGGCCATCGTCAACCTTGCCAAGATAATGTTTCACTCGGTGCCCATTGACTCTAAACACTTCATTGTTCTTATTTTTTTCAGAACTAGGGCACCAAAGGGTGTCACATGCACAACTTCAAATGGGCCACTCCACTTAGATTTCAACTTCCTGGAAACATCCGCAACCGAGAATTGAACAATAGCACAAAATCACCTTCTTTGAATTCTTTATTCCGGATATACTTGTCATGGAGGTACTTCATCTTGTCCTTATACAAGGACAAACTTGAATATGCATGGAACCGGAACTCATCAAGCTCATTCAATTTCTCCGCCCTAAAGTTAGCAGCTACATCCCACTCAAGATTAAGCTTCTTTAATGCCCACATAGACTTGTGTCAAGTTCCAACGGAAGGTGACAAGCTTTCCCGAACACTAACCGTTATGGAGACATACCAATTGGTGTTTTTTAAGCTATTCTATAAGACCAAAGAGAATTATCAAGTTTCTTCGACCAATCCGTCCAGTTGGCATTCACAGTCTTTGATAAACTACTCTTGATCTCCCAGTTGGAGACTTCAACATGTCCACTTGCTTGAGGATGATAGGGGGTCGACACTTTGTGAGTGACACCATACTTGGAGAGTAAAGTATCAAAATCTTTGTTGCAAAAGTGCCATCCCCCATCACTAATAATGGCCCTTGGAGTTCCAAACCTTGTGAATATATTCTTCTTCAAGAATGATACCACACTCCGAGCTTCATTGTTGGGCAAAGCCACGGATTCAACCCACTTTGACACGTAATCCACGGCCACCAATATATAAGTGTTCCTACATGAGCTCACAAACTGATCCATGAAATCAATGCCCCACACATCAAAAATATCAATCTCCAAGATAGTGGCGAGGGGAATCTCCTCTTTCTTGGAAATCACACCGGCCCTTTGGCATTCATCAGAATGCTTGACGAGATCGCTAGCGTCCTTGTAAAGAGTAGGTCAATAGAATCAACAACTTAGTACTTTTGTAGATGTTATTTCACCACCATGGTGACCACCATATGGAGAATAATGTCAAGCCTCAAGAATTCCCAATTGTTCTTCTTCTGGTACACATCTTCGGATCACAGCATCAGTACAAATTCTGAAGAGATAGGGCCCATCCCCATAATAGTCCAGGTAGTCCCGTTTGAGCTTCTCCCTTTGGTTTGAAGAGAACTCATCCGGTACAATGCCACTCACAAGATAATTGGCCATATCGGCAAACCATGGCACCCCGGTCATAGAAATGGATAGGAGTTGCTCGTTAGGAAATGAATCATTGATCTCGAGGTATCATGTCGCTTCCCCTCCTTCTCCAATAGGGATAAGTGGCCCGCCACTTGGTTTAACTCCTCTTGTGGTCTTGGATCTCAAGATCAAATTCTTGTAAAAGAAGTCCGCACTGCATCAATCTTTCCTTAGAGTCTTTCTTGCTCATCAAATATCGAAGCACCGCATGGTCGGTGTGAACAATCACCTTTGTACCCATTAGGTACGGGCGGAACTTCTCCATAGCAAAGACAATTGCCAAGAGTTCTTTATCGGTCACCGTATAGTTGACTTGGGCCTCGTTCATGGTCTTACTAGAATAATAGACTAGATGGAAGATCTTGTTAATTCGTTGCCCCAATACCGTACCAATCGCCACATCGCTCGCGTCATACATGAGCTCAAAAGGTAAGATCCAATTTGGTGCAGTGATAATAGGAGTAGTAGTCAACTTATCCTTGAGTAATTCAAACGCCTTCATACAATTTTAATTAAAATGGAACTTGGAATCCTTCTCCAAAAGTTTGCACAAGGGGTTTACCACCTTAGAAAAATCTTTGATGAACCGGCGGTAAAACCCCGCATGACATAGAAAGCTCCTCAGTCCCTTCACAAAAGTATGGGGAGGGATCTTGAAATAACTTCAATTTTGGCTTAATCAACTTCAATACCATTCTTGGAAATCTTGTGACCAAAGACAATGCCTTCCTCGACCATGAAATGACACATCTCCCTATTAAAAACCAAGTTAGTTTCCTCACAACGTGCCAATACCTTGTCCAAGTTGTCCAAGAACTCTTCAAAAGAATTCCCCATGACAGAAAAAGCATCCATGAAAACCTCAAGAAATTCCTCCACCATATCAGTGAAGATGGCCATCATACACCGTTGAAAAGTCGCCGCTGCATTACATAACCCAAATGGCATCCGCGAGAATGCGAAAGTGCAATAGGGACAAGTGAAAGTGGTCTTCTCTTGGTCTTCTGGAGAAATAAGAATCTAGTTATATCCGTAGTATCCATCAAGGAATCAATAAAAAGCATGTACGTCCAACCTATCCAACATTTGATCAAGAAATGGAAGCGGAAAATGGTTTTTCCGAGTAGCTTTGAGCTCCTATAATCCATGCACACTCTCCACCCAGTGACAATTCTTGTGGGGATCAATTCATTTTTGTCATTTGTGATCACAATCATGCCCCTTTCTTTGGGATACATTGCACCGGCGAGGTCCATGAACTATCGGAAATGAGATACACATCCCCGGCATCCAACTATTCGATGATCTCTTTCTTCACTACCTGATAATGGGATTAATATATGCATATTTTGACATATATCACCTCACATTTTGCTCATGTTTCGATGATTTGATATGTTTAATATGATGATTTGTGCTAAATTGTGATATTTCTATATGTAGGAATCATTCGGATGCAATTTGGGATGAAATGGCGCGAATTGGAGCGAAATTAAGGAAGAAAAATCAAAGAATGGAAATTGAGGGACACTGCCAGTGTGGGGCGCTAGCTGTGGCGCAATTTACAGAAGCACAATATTTTGGGTGCCAGGGCGAGCGCCCCACGCTGCCTTGTACACTCGGAATGCAAAGTTGTCCTATTTCGACTAGGACTCGGTTATTTTAACCCCAAGATGCCTGCAACGGATATAAAAGCCAACCTAAACCTATTTTGAGAGGGGGGCGTGATTTTGAGAGGATAACAAAAGTACAAAATACTCGGGAGCATGAATTTGAGCAATTCTTCCTTCCTTCCTCTTGTATTCATTAATTTTATGTTTGAAAACATTAATTCTGATGATTGCATGAACATGAGTGGCTAAGAACCCTATTGTTCTAGGGTCATGGGTATACATGAATGTTGACGTTTAAAGTTTAATTTGACGAAGTTGATTTTATCATATTGGGTTGTTTATTTAATTTTATTTTTTAATTATTTTGTTGAGTAGCTAACAGTGAAATACTATATATGAATTTAGAGTTGAACTCGAAAGTGAGAATTCTAGATTGCATATAAAATTAAATAGAGCAGGTTATTGAACCCGGGGATCGGGGAACGGATTTGCAATTAGGTTAGACATATACCTAATTGCCTTGCTTCGTTGAAATACAGGAAGTGTAAATGCATTCTTGTTAATCTTAATTCCATAGACATATAGGCATTAAGTTAACTAGAATAGGCAAGTAAGAAATCGACAAATTTTTATGAGTAATATCAACCTTGTCAATCAACAATCCAGATAATTCAATTAGTCATTTTAAGCAAAGAACGCAAAACGATTTTTAGCTAACCCGTGACCTTGGAATATTCCCTCCTAATGATTGTTATTCAAAATTGTTCATTTGTTTTGGTTTATTTTCTAGTTAATTCATTACTTGATAGTTTTAGGTAGTAAATTAGTTATTTATATATTTCGTGATAAATCCCTTGAATTGATAAATTAATTAAGTTTGAATCGGTCAAAAGTTAATCATAAGTATTCGTGGGAATGATACTCTACTCACTACTCTATTACTTGACGACCACGTATACTTGCGTGAGTGTGTTTGGTTGCAACAAGTTTTTGGCGTTGTTGCCGGGGATTTAGGAATTAGCTACTTGACTGAATTAAGCTTTTATTAGTTATTTGTTATAATTTTAATTTTCAGTTTGCCTTGTTTGTGTTAATGCAGGCTCTTCTCTTGAATGCGGAGGAGTAGAAGTGAAAAAAACCTCCTTCCTTTTGATCCGGAAATTGAACGAATACTTCATAGAGTGAGGAAGGAAGTCAAATCTAGAACGAGAATAGAAAAAGAGTTGGACATCGTAGTTCAACCACAGCCAATAAAGATGGCAAGTAATGAAGAGCGCCTGGTGATAGAAGTCGCAAGTCCCAATCTTGCTAATATGACTCAGGCTATTGTGAATCGTGATATCACGGGGCATTTTGAACTCAAACAGTACATGGTATAGCTGATTCAGTACATAGGAAAATATGTTGGTCTATCTCATGAAGACCCGCAGAGGCACATTCAGAACTTCTTGGAAATTACGGACACTTACAATTGTCCGAACGTTTCTAAGGACTATGTCAGGCTGACATAGTTTCCCTATTCACTATTGGGGGAAGCTAAGGAATGGTTGCAAAAGGAGCCCGCAAACTCAATTCGCACCTGGGATGATTTAGCAAGGAAATTCTTAATCACGTTTTTCACCACTAAGAATACAAAATCGCTAAGGAGCCAAATTCATGGGTTCCAACAACGTGATGGCGAGACACTTCGTCAAGCTTGGGAAAGATAAAAGAAGCTATGCAGAGACTGCCGGCATCATTGTCAGACTGATGAGGTATTGGGTTACACTTTTGTTGATGGGCTAGACGAGGCATCAAAGATGAATCTTGATTCAACTTGTGGGGGTACATGGCGAGGCCGTACAATGAAATTCAACTCTTACTAAATAACTTCACTTCTAATGATCATAATTGGCAAGGAGATGGGCACGCAAGAAGAGAATTGAAAAGAAGGCAGTCGGGGTGATCGAGCTTGATGACTTCTCGGCCATGAGAGCAGATATTGCAAAGCTAGAAAATCATATGAACAGAATGACAATGCAACAAACACAACAGATGCAACATGTACATCAGATGTCTATTTGCTGCGAACTATGTGGTGACAGTCATATGGGTGACATGTGCCCTACGAATCCTGAATCTATATACTATGTGGGGAAACATAGCAGAGGTCTGATGAATCAGCATGCACAATCTGTGAATACATAGAATCCAAATTGGAGGAATCATCCAAAATTCTCATGGGGTGGAAACCAGTCGACTCAGAATCATTATGGGCCCAAAGGAAATTTCGATCAACTTCAGAAACCACCCCAACAAATAGAAGAGAATACGGATGACTTGCTGAAGAAGTTGTTGCTTGACTATCAACAGCTCAAGACCAATTTCAGAAATCTTGAGAGGCAAATGGGGCAGTTAGCAGCAAATCAAAATACTAGACCTGCAGGCGCTCTTCCAAGTGATACTGAGCCTAATCCTAAGGCTCAAGTCAATGTGGTTACCTTGATAAATGGAAGAGTATTAGAAGAAGTTCCACAGAAAAAGAAGTATACAGCTAGTCCTGAAGGAGAATTAGTTCCCAAGCCCATTAAGGAGAATAAGAAAGAAAAGCCAGAAATTGTGACAAGGCCACCACCTCCGTTTTCACGAAGACTGCAAAAGCAAAAAGATGATGCTATGTACAAGAAATTCTTCGATATTTTGAGCCAAGTGCATGTGAATTTTCCTTTGGTGGAAATTTTGCAGGAAGTACCTAAGTATGCAAAGTATCTCAGAGATATTGTGGCAAATAAGCAAGGACATACAGAGTTTGAAACAGTTGCACTTACTAAAGAGTGCAGTGTCAGAGTTCAGAGTAAACTTCCTCCTAAGTTTATTCTTCCTGCTGATTTTATTGTTCTTGATTACGAGGCAGATGAGGAAGTATCCATTATTTTGGGGTGACCATTCTTAGCTACTGGTGGAGCACTTATTGATATTACGGAAGGGAAGTTGAAGATGAGAGTTGTCTATGAGGAAATAACTTTTAATGTGTAAAAGGCACTTAAGCTCCATAAGCATTATGAAGACTTGTGCATGATTACTGCGATAGAGCTAAAAGGGATAGAGAAGAGTCCTTATGTGAATTGTAGTGATTCAGATGAGAAAACTGAGTTGGAGGAGGTGTTGTTGCAAGATGAGTGTGTAAGAATGATTTAGAAAAGAGCCAGAGATGAAAGAGGAGACCTTCTGAGAGAGTGTAAAAAGTCTAGGCTTAATGGGAGAAAGAAGAGAAGCGCTAATCAGGTGCTTGTTGGGAGGCAACCCATCTTTACTGCTTTCTTTTATGTTTATTTTTTTAATCTTATTATTGTTGTAGTTTTTGTTTTTGTTTTGTAGGATTATAATAATTGGAAGAAAAGCCATTGGAAGAATGCAAAATTGAGTTAGATGGTGAAAACTAAGTGTGGGGTGCCCACACAAAGGATCATGCTTGGGGGAAGTTTGAGTACCCCGTGAGCCGCTATTGCTTCGGCCTTTGGCCTTTCAGGGAGTTTCTTGTCCACCCTCATTATTGTTTTGCTTTATTTGTGCATTGGGGACACTGCACTCTTTTAAGTGTGGGGTGGGAGAATTCTCTAGATAATTAGTAGTAGGATATAGAAAAATGTTAACTTCTTATTTTTGTTTTGGTAGTTGTGTAGTATTTTAGTAGCTATCGAAAATCTGGGGGCAAAAAAGTAGAAAAATTAGATTTTTCCTGACGATGGATCTGTTGGACAATTTTCTTGAGGGATTTAAGTCCGATTAAAAATACAAAAAGATTCTTTTTAGGTAGTTTCCCTTGGTTTTTCTTTCGACATCGGTTCTTTTTCAAGGGTGTAGCTCGAACCGGGTATTATTTTTTATTTTTTTTTAGAGTAGGATAAGGAAGAAAATTGAGGTGCTCTGAGATACCTTTTGACATGTTGGTGTTGGAAAGTTAAGTTATGGCATACGCTTTGTCTTTCTGCATATATGATTTAAATTGTAATGCCCACGTAGATTAAGTAGCCTACTATGTGAAGTCTTTTTCTCAGTTGATTGACTTGTATGACACCTAGTGAATTGTTGCTTAAAAATTCTCAACTTGCCATGCTTTCTTGACTTGCGAGTCGCACAAAACCTTCTTGAGTGAGTCAAGTTCCATGTGTGTGCAACGATTTTTGATGTTTTGTGCTATCCTGGTGTAGTCTAGAACTTGCTCCGTGTGTTAATCAACGCGAAATCAATAAGTTATGTTAGTCTAGGAGATGACGTAGGCGTTTCTTGCTTGACCATAAAGGTACTTGGCACTGACAAATAAATCTTTCCATTGCTAGCCCTTTGAACCTGGACAGTTTCCTTGGCACCCACATTAAAAGTTGTACTCCCAGTTTGTTCTTAATTCGAGATGGTTGAACCTTTACCTCCTAAGACACTTAGTAGCTAAAATATGTAAGGTGAGATATTGGCGAGTGGTGTTTGAGTGGAGCTGTGGAAGGGCTCTTAAGGTGCACTAAAATTGTGAATAAAGGTCACTAGCTTATGAACTCCAATGTATGGAGTGTGTGAAAGAGAAAGAAAAATTTTGCAAAAAAAAAAAAGCAAACAAAAGTTCAAATGATGCAGAAAAATACACATCTCCTAATCATTCTCACTCATGCTAGTGAAACCATAGAGGTGTTTAATGGAGAAGAGGGCTATGTTAGTTATGATGTATGACAAGTGTATGGAGTGAGAAGAAATTATGCTTGAATTGTGAGTGTAGTGTATTAAAGTGATTAGGAGGGTGAGTCACTATTCCTACATAAATCCTACCCGTCCCTTAGCCTACATTACAACCTTAAAGTCCTAATGGATCCTAGATTTGGCTAGCTTAGATTAGTAGAGATGTACAGTACGGGCAAGCTTATGGTACGACAAAGGGATGCACATGAATTCTTTGTGAGGGTGAGTGAATGTTGTTCAATTGTGTGATGTCCTTAATTTATGTTCAATGACATTTGAATGTGTGGACTACTTTGATATTCATTCTTTTTCTTGTGGTGAGGTCACTTGATCTCATGAAGGATTGATAATGTTGTATACTTTCTTTTGTTGGGTGAGTGTGTGAGTTGAGGATGCTTAGTGGTGATGAGTTGTCTCTTCAGGTAAGATGGTTGTGGGGAGGTTGCTTGATTTGGTTGAATAACATGAGTATACTTGGGCTAGTTTAAAAATGGGAAGAATGTGAAATTCGTATGTTCATGCTTAATTACCGATATCGGTCATAGTCAAAAGGTAGGGTGTTTGATTGAATTAATTGTGAAGTGCTCTTTCATAGTGATAAGAATGTTTTGGGGGTGTTAATATAGTTCCATTGCTCGAGAACGAGCAAGAGTCTAAGTGTGGGGTGTTGATAATTGGCTTAATGTATGCATATTTTGATATATATCACCTCACATTTTGCTCATGTTTCGATGATTTGAGATGTTTAATATGACGATTTGTGCTAAATTGTGGTATTTCTATGTGTAGGAATCATTCGGATGAAATTTGGGACAAAATGGCGCGAATTGGAGCGAAATTGAGGAAGAAAAAGCAAATAATGAAATTCTAGGGCCAGAGCCAGCGTGGGGCGCTAGATGTGGCGCAATTTACAGAAGCACGATATTTTGGGCGCCAGGGCCAGCGCCCCACACTGCCCTGGACACTCGGAATGCAAAGT
Organism: Nicotiana paniculata; assembly: GCA_005239505.1. Lineage (NCBI taxonomy): Eukaryota > Viridiplantae > Streptophyta > Magnoliopsida > Solanales > Solanaceae > Nicotiana > Nicotiana paniculata. The sequence continues at coordinate 48,023 of ML362968.1, read as the reverse complement.
TGTCCTGTTTTGACTAGGACTCGGTTATTTTAACCCCAAGACACCTCCAACTGGTATAAAAGCCAACCTAAATCTATTTTGAGAGGGGGCGTGATTTTGAGAGGAGAACAAAAGTACAAAATACTCGGGAGCACGGATTTGAGCAATTCTTCCATCCTTCCTCTTGTGTTCATTAATTTTATGTTTGAAAACTTTAATTTTGATGATTGTATGAACATGAATGGCTAAGAACCCTATTGTTCTAGAGTCATGGGTATACATGAATGTTGACGTTTAAAGTTTAATTTGACGAAGTTGATTTTATCATATTGGGTTGTTTATTTAATTTTGTTTTTAATTATTTTTGCTGAGTAGCTAACAGTGAAATACTATCTACGAATCTAGAGTTGAACTCGAAAGTGGGAATTCTATATTGCAAATAGAATTAAATAGAGCAGGTTTTTGAACCCAGGCATCAGGGAACGGATTCGCAATTGGGATAGACATATACCTAATTATCTTGCTTTGTTGAAATACAGGAAGTGTAAATGCATTCTTGTTAATCTTAATTTCATAGACATATAGGCATTAATTTAACTTGAATAGGCGAGTAAGAACTCGACAGATTCTTATGAGTAATATCAACTCTATCAATCAACAATCCAGATAATTCAATTAGCCATTTTAAGCCAAGAACGCATCACAATTGTTAGCTAACCTGTGACCTTTTCCTACTGATTTTTATTCGAAATTGTTCATTTGTTTTGGTTGATTTTCTAGTTAATTCATTACTTGGTAGTTTTAGGTAGTAAATTAGTTATTGATATATTTCATGATAAATCTCTTGAATTGATAAAGTAATTGAGTTTGAATCAGTCAAAATTTAATCATAAGTCTTTGTGGGAACGATACTCTACTCACTACTCTATTACTTGACGACCACGTATACCATGTTCCACAGAGTGTTTGGCATTCTCCTCCGAATATATGCCAATGTCCAAGCTATTTCTTTCTTCCTCCTTTTGAGCACCGCCAAGGTAGAATCTACCTGCACATTAGTTAAGCACGAGGAAAGAATAACAGGTAAAGTGGAACAAGGGCCTAGAAACTCATACCTGAGGTGTGAAGGCAAAGGCTTTAACCCTAGGGTGGGAGGCTCCTCGATTGAGGGCCTTGTTGGTGGAGTATTCCGGTTCTCAAGATCCAAAGAAATTTTTTGAGGCTCATAAGTATATGACCACATTCCTTGCAAACCATTGACACATTCTACAAAGCCTTCCTTCTCATCCTCATCATGATTTAGCAACACAGCTTCCAAGGTATCCTCAACATTTATCACAGCACTTGTGTCATCAACAATTACTTTGGTCACTAGATCCATGAATTAACAAACTTCAGTGCTATTTGGTTGCCTAATTGATTTGCATACATGGAACACCACGTTTTAATAACCCACCCAGAAGGTGAGCTCACTGGCTTTCACATAAACTAGGTCCTTCCCCGTAGCAAGGAAAGGTCTCCCCAAGATAATAGGCACCTTGTAGTCAACCTCACAGTGAAGGATCACAAAACCTACGGGAAGGATGAACTTGTCAACCCGGACTAACACATCATCAATTATCCTCAATGGCCTTTTCATTGTCCGATCCACCATTTGTAGCCTCATCGATGTAGGTCTTGGTTGCCCACTTCCCAAATTTTTGAACACAGAGTAGGGCATCAAGTTAATGCTTCCCCCCAAATCACATAAGGCTTTGACAAAATCGGCACTCCCAATAGTGCACGGGATTGTGAAGGCATCGGGACCTTCTAACTTTGGAGCCATGGAGTGCACAATAGCACTCACTTGATGAGTTATTTTTATTTTTTCACAGTTCATTGATCTCTTCTTTGTTACCAATTCCTTCATGAACTTGGCATATCCCAGCATTTGTTATAAGGCTTCAACCAACGGCACATTTATGGAAAAACTCTTCATCATATCAATAAACTTCTTAAATTGATTCTCATTGTTTTATTTTGCGAGTCTTTAAGGATATGGAGAAGGAGGCCTTGGCATGGCTGCCTTGGCCTTTTGCACTACCGGATCCAGTATGCCTATCACGTGCTCCTAGACGGGTTCACATCTTCTTGTGTCTCCTCCACACTTTCATTAATGTCAATCCTAACCTCTTCATTGGATTGAATATCATTGTTTAACATGTCATCTTCTTGAACGAATACATCATCATCTACATTCCTTCACCGGTTTGAGGTACCTGCAACTCCACCTCTCCCTTTTCTTGTTGTTACGGCCATTGCATTCCCCGTATTGTTCCCACCCTTAGGGTTCACCATCATATCACTAGGTAGTGCCCCCTTAGGGCGAGTATTTAAAGCTTGGGAAATTTGGCCAAGTTGAACCTCCAAATTGCGGATAGAGGTTGTTGGCCCAAGAAAGGAAATGGTTTTGAAGATTGACAAAGGAACTCCGAGATGAACCAGGTCCATCACAGGTGACATAGACCATCAGAGTTAAAGGCACATGAGATGCACATGCAAGAGATAAATGTATTCTGGTAAAATTGAGATATCTTCTGATTGAAAAAATTGCAAAAACGACATTGGAGAAGGACTCCTTACTCAATAAGAATAGAATCTAAGATAACAAAGGATTTAGGATTTGAGTTTGACTAGAACTCTTCCACCAAGGAAGAGTTGCATTAGGATTCTAGTTAAAACCATATCTACTAACTCCTATAAATTGCAGATTGTTCTTATTGTATATAGATGCACAAAAGCAGAAATTTATCAAGAATTGAGAGCAAAGTTCGTGAAGAAATTTTGCAAGCAGTTCGAGACAAATTGGAGAGTGCGAATCTGAAGCTACTTGAACCAGCTAGAAGAACTAGTTCCATCTGTTGTCTTTTAGTCTAGTTTATTTGTAGTAGGTGATTACAAATTGTACCTTTCAGCTTTATCTAGAAGAAATTATAATAGGTACTGAGTGTTCAAGTTATACGTAAGTTGAAGTTTGTCGCAAATAGCTAGAGGCTAGTTTGCCACGAAGGGTTAGAGTTAATCCTTAGGTTTACAAAAGAGTTTATTTTGTAAATGATGTTTGGCTCATTGTTGTAGTGAAGTGCTTGGAGAAAATCCTACTGAGTAGCAGGTCATGGTTTTTCATATTTTGAGCCAGGTGTTTTCCACGTAAAAATCTCTGGNGAGTGCACTACCTGAAAAGTGTAAAGAGAAATCCACCACTAGGCCACCACTATTCGATGATCACTTGCAGATGACTGATGGATGCTTCAAATGTGGTAAAAAGAACCACATAATCAAGAACTGTCCTATGTGGGAAGTCGAGTGGAAAAAGGAGAAATCTGAAAGAAGGAATAGAAAGAAGGAATAGGTTCATGAGAAGAAGAACTACAACAAAAGGTCATCCAAAGCAATGGTTATTGAACGAGCTCTTATAGCAGTTCGGGAATCTGAAGATGAACCTAATGAAGAATCCGAGATAAGTTTTCTGGACCTTAAGGATAAAATTAAACTCCTTTCTAAAGATAGACTATTTGAATTGTTGTTAATTTTAATTGATGAATCTAAGAATATAAGTTCTGAAAAAGAACAGCTGTCAAAAGAGTGTAACTTTTTAACATCAGAGTGCAAAAACCTGGAAATAAATATTTGTAAAACTGAAAAGGAAAATACTACATTGAAGAACCAGGTTCATGCACTTGATACAACTGTCTTAGGACTTAGATCTTAAAATCTAAAATTGAAGTTAGGAACAGGTAAAGAAATAGCTAGTGACACACAACTCTCACTAGAAAAGGATCTAGGAAAGGTAAAAGATGAGCTTTATAAAAAGGATGAACTGGTAAGAACCTGAAGGAGGACTTGACTAAGGTTAAGCATGAGCTAGACATAACTTGTAAATGGAACAGGTCCTATGATGCACTTTCATGGCTACAAAGACATCATAGTAGCAACAGAAGAGGAATTGGCTTTGGGAACTCTACACCTAAGTGGGATCCCAAAGGCAAGTACCTCACACTCCCTGAGAACAAGATTTTCACACACTATGGTAATATCGATCACTATAAAAGTGAATGCACTGCAAAAGACAAGGCAAGTCAGAAGAACAAAAATTTTGTTCTAGGGAAAAATAGGCTGCCAAGTTGGGCTAAAAAAATGTGATTTATCCTTTTGCTTATAGAAAGGGACCCAAACTAGTTTGGGTTCCTAAGACTAACCCCTTATTTCCTTTTGCAGGTTCAAGTGACGGGGAGCAACCAAATATGGTACATGGATAGTGGCTGCTCAAAGCACATGATAAGAAGCAAGGACCAATTCCTTTCACTTGAGAACCTCAAAGGAGGTAATGTCTCCTTTGGGAATGGGAAGAAAGGTGAGATCATTGGGGTCGATAAGGAACAAGATGATGAAGATATTGGACAAACAAGAAACTCAAATGATGATGTCACAGTCCAGCCTGAAGCAGTATCACAGGATGGAACAGGTCCTTCTACCCAGGGCAACGTGACAGGGAAACTGACTAGAGAGGAACCGATCTTTAAACCTCGAGGGAATTTGTCCACGAACCTATTCCTCATTAAATAACCAGGAAGGAACATCCAAAGAAATTGACACTCCTATTGCAACATCCACGAAATTGGATATGGATGAACCTGGTTCATCTGTTGATCAGAAAATGTATAGGGGAATGATTAGCTCTTTGTTATATCTCACTGGTAGCAGACCTGATTGTTGGATTCCAGGAAAATCCAAAAGAGTCTCACTTGACTGCTGTCAAGAGGATCTTGAGATACCTAAAAGGCACCACTGACCTTTGTCTATGGTATCCATAAGGTAGTAATTTCAACTTAGTGGGATATGATGATGCTGATTATGCAGCTTTTCTTGTGGATAGAAAGAGAACCATAGGTATGACATAATTTCTTGGCTCATGTCTTGTGTCTTGGGCCACCAAAAAGGTAAAATTCTGAGGGCTTATCTACTGCTGAAACTGAGTGTATTGTTGCTGCCTCATGTTGTGCTAAATGTTGTGGATCAAACAACAATTAATGGATTGTGGGATTGATGTAGGTTGTATCACTATCTTCTGTGAAAATACTAATGCAATTAGTATGACCAAGAACTCGGTTCATCACTAAAGAACTAAGCACATAGATGTTAGACATCATTTTTAAGGGATAATTATGAGAAAGGATTGATCATTATTGAGTTTTATGCTACTGATAAACAGATTGTTGATATCTTTACAAAATCAATAAGTAGAGAGCATTTTGAAAGGAACAAGTTACTATTAGGGATGATTAAGATCACCTGATTGAACCAGTTCAGAATTTACATGAAAAAAAGGGAAAAAGAAGAAGGAAAAATGAAAATAATTTGGCTAGAAAATCAGGAATTTGTGTAAATAATCAGATTAACAATTGCTCAGTCTTATACTGTAAAAAGTATACTCTTATGCCATGTTTTGATATGACTTACTGGTTAGTAATGAAAATTTTCCTATCTCTTCAAATTGAGGCTTGATCAAGACGATTATGAAATGATGAACCTGGTTCATCGTGTTGGTTCATCTGAAAGGCGAGGTATGTGTTCTACACTCTGCACACTTTGAAATACCAATAATTAAATCATTAGTAGAACTCTACCCAAACTCAAAATCTTCAAAAGCCTATCCAATTGACTTTGAACCTGTTCCGTTTCAACAAGAATCCTCACCTAATTAAAATACCTAGATTCTAGGGAAGCCTTAACCGTTAATTCAAAATTAAAAGTTCATTCAAACCATCCCCTCCCTTACAAAACCATTCCCAAATTTTTGATGACTCAGGTAACATCTGTCCTAAGTCCTTCTTCTGAGGTCATCTCTAATGTTGCTGAAAAACTTAGAAAATAGGTTTCATACTGGTTGGGTCTGTAATAGACGTGGAGTTGCCGGAAACAATAAGAATAGGTGGTAAAAATTTAAAAAAAAATGAGAGTGAGGGAGTACGGACTAATGAGAAAGGGAAAGATGTGGCTGATTCTTCACCCACCTCTGAATCTGTTAGAATGGCTATTTGTGGAGCTGAGCCAGAAAAGGAGGAAGAAAGTAGCAAGAACACAAGGGGAAGTGAATCAAGAGAAACCGCTGAAGGGTTAGTAAATTTAGGAAAGCACACAGATGAACCTGGTTCATATACTGAGGAAACTGTGGCGGATCTGCTAAAAATGTTAGGCGATAGTTACAACCCAAAGAAGAAAAGAACTCTTAAAGCTCAAACGTCTGGAACAACAAGAGAAAGTAAGAAAAGAAAAGCTTCTCCTTCTGAGACTTCTAATATTTCTCTTCCAAGAGGAAGAACTACAAGGAGCAAGGTAAAGCAAAGTGAGGACGAGTTTAAGAGAGCTTTAGAGGAGAGTAAGAAGAAAAGAGTGGAAAAGGGAAAGAAAAGGTTGTTGAGCCTATTAAGGCTGTTGAAGTGGATGAGATGGACCTGGTCCATCAAAGTGAAAGTGGCAGAGGTAGAGGTTCAGACCCCTAAGCCTAAGAAAGCCAAGACTTCCTCAAAGAAGTCTTCATCTGTTTCTAAATCTGTTGAACCATCCATCTTGGCTAAATGAACTAAGTCTGCGGTTTTTCCAAGCCTTTTCATAGTTTTGCCTAGAATTTTCAGTGACCCAGATTCGCGATTTTTTGTTTGTTTGTTGCTCATGTTTTAATTGTTTTTATTTTATTTTATGGATTGTGGCAGAATCATATTCTCTCTATCAATGAAGTTTTCTTCTTTTGTTCTTGTTCATTGTCTATATTTCTTTGATAGTTTGAATTCTTAGTTGATTATTTACGATTAATCCATGATTGCATATGCAGTTGCCCAAATGGCCATGAGTAAGTGTTAAAAATCTGGGATTCACACAATTTTTTTTGCAACTTTTCGATGATTCCAAAAGGGGGAAGATAGGTTGTGCTATGAACATGCGATATTTATAACCTAATGAACCTGGTTCTTTGTGATAAATGCTTAATACTCTTATTATGTGTCAACGTTGGACTAAGTTGAAACAGGCCTGAAGCATAAAGTTTGTCATCATCAAAAAGGAGGAATTTGTTGGTCCAAGAAAGGAAATAGTTTTGAAGATTGACAAAGGAACTCCGAGATGAACCAGGTCCATCAAAGGTGACATAGACCAGCAGAGTTAAAGGAACATGAGATGCACATGCATGAGATAAATGTATTCTGATAAAATTGATATATCTTCTGATCGAATAGATTGAAAAAACGAAATTGGAGAAGGACTCCTTATTCAATAAGAATAGAATCTAAGATAAGGAAGGATTTAGGAGTTGAGTTTGACTAGAACTCTTCCACCAAGGAAGAGTTGCATTAGGATTCTAGTTAAAACCATATCTACTAACTCCTATAAATTGCAGACTGTTCTTATTGTATATAGATGCACAAAAGCATAAATTTATCAAGAATTGAGAGAAAAGTTCGTGAAGAAATTTTGCAAGCAGTTCGAGACAAATTGGACAGTGCGAATCTAGAGCTACTTGAACCAGCTAGAAGAACTAGTTCCATCTGTTNCCCCCCCCCCCCCCCCCCGTGTGGTATGACGTATAAAACATCAAAGGTGTTGTGGGAGGTCAATTTAGCATCCGAGTCGGCATTTTTCTCCATCATTTTCTTAAACATAATTTCAATCCGTCCCATTTCACTATTGAAAGAACTAGGATCTTGTGACGGATATGGAGGCGAGTTGTTTGTGTAAGGACCTATAAAATTCTTAACCAAAAACTCGGGATTTTGTAATGCCAAGTTAGACTCCTGCATTATTATAATAGGTTCGGACTTTTTAGATTGAATAGTACCCTGCGGACTGAGAAGAAAATGTTTCTCAGATTTACACATTTCTGCGGCCCATTATGCGACCGCATAATCACTCTGCGGGCCGCATAATGGCCGTAGAGTGAAGCAGAAAATCTGGCCAAATTGAGGCCAGTTTTGCGGTCGATTATGCGATCGCATAATCAATATGCGGACCGTATATTGGCCACATAACCTCTCTTGGGGTTCCGTGAGGGAGTTCTGCGGTGCATTATGCGACCGCAGAATAGGTATGCAGACCGCATAGTTGTCGCATACTCAGTCATAAAATTCATCTTCTTGGAGGCTATTTCTGCGGTCAATTTGCAGACTGCATACCTGTGATGGGGCACCCATTTTTCTTATTTTTAGACCCAGTCCCATTTCGATAATAACACATATCCCCCATCATTTTGAGCCATTTTCTGATATTATAGAGTGAGGAAAAGGGGTTCTTAGAAATAGAGAAATCATCCATCCACTAGTATTCATCATTCATACTAAATTCTTGAAGATTTTCAAGAAGGCCATAAGATTGAAGAACATATTGAAGGTAAGAACCTATACCCTACCCTCCAAATTCAAAGGTCTAGTGAAAAGGGGAATAATTGGTGAAGTAAATGTGGTGTGTGGGGGAGGTAAGCTTTTGTATGCATGTATTCTTAGAATGGGAGAGGAGTTCGTGAACTAAAAATGGGTGGAAGAACGGTAGAATGATTAATAAAAGGCCTAAGAACAGTAATGCCCACCTAGTGATTGGCAAAATACCCTAATGAGCTAGAATTACGACTATTCTCCTAATTTTGGGTTCAATTTTCTATATTGTTAGAATAGATTGAAGTTGCTAAAAATCGGGATCGTCTAAAGGATCTACAGAAAACTCAATTAAGGTATGTATGGATAACTCTCTTCTTCTTAGAATCAAGCTCCTGATGTCCGATTATTTGGTGTAAATTTCTGACCGGGCCGTACTTGAGTTGAATGTCTTAATATGTTGAGTTGAAAGCTTCATGTTCCATGATTGTTCTGAATGTTTACCATGTCAACATGCTATTTAAAATGTGATTATGATTCCCCGAGCTCCCTCCCTTATGTGTGTAATGCCCTATGTGATGGTGTTTTTTGATATGAAGGAAAATGTTATTTGAACGAATAAGAAAGGAAAAAGACTTGAATTGTAAAAGGTATCCAAGTGTCAAGAACTATGTAATAAAAGATGGGAAGGAAATGTGAATTGTATGAACAATTGGAAGTGGATATGTCCCAAGTGAGATGGCTTAGCCGATCGGGCCGAGATCGGACGCTATGCTATACACATGGTGGCATTTATACTGGATCATTGATTATCATTATGAATTTGGATATGTCTCACTTGGGATGGCTTAGCGGGTCGGGGCGAGACCGGAAGCTGTGTAAAAACACGGTGGCATTATGAGTTGTGGCACTTGGCATTAAGGATTATTAACCTAAAAAGATGGAAAGACTGAATTGGAAACTATGTGATACTTACTTGGTGTTCTTTGTATTTTTGTGAAGCACTATTTGATTATTATGACTGCCTTCCCTTTTATTTCACTGTTCATTCTACTAAGATTGGTGTTTGCCTTACATACTAGTAATATTCGGCCGTAGTAACATCCCTTTTGCCGGAGTGCTACATCTTTGAATGGGTGTAGGTGGTTCCATCACAGATAGCGTTGATCGCCAATAGTGGTGTCCTCTCTCTCTCTCTTTCTCCTCATAGCAGTCTTGGTGAGCCATGTTTCTTCCCGGGGTCATGTGTAGTAAATGTTGTTCTTCTTTTGTATAAGTTACCATATTTTGAGGTATAGTCGGGGCCTTGTTACCGGCATCGTCATGTTTGTCTTATGTATCTTTAGAGGCTCCGTAGACGTTTATGTGGGTCATGTATGGGTGCCGAGGTGGTAATCGGATCAAGTTGTATTTTGAAACTCTTTTCCACTAAGTTGTAAACTGTATGTACTTTTGGAAACTTAGCTATGGCATGATGTATATGAGGAAGGGTGAACTAGTATTCGTTTGTATATATGTAAAATTGATCTCTCCTCTGTTTAACAAATGGTGATGCGCTCTCTTTTTAGATTATGAATAAGTTGGGTAGGAAAGGTTTAGTAGGCTTGCTTGACCGGATTCACTCGGTTGAGCGCCGGTCGCACTCCCCAAGGTTGGGGCGTGACAGTTTGGTTGTTGATACATTGAGGGCCTTTGAAAGCCCAACCCTCGATTACCTTAATTGTTGTTGTTTCAACTCCCTCGATTGTTGTTGCCTCCCCAATTGCTTTGATTGTTGCCGTCCCAATTGCTTTGATTATTACCTCCCCAATTGCTTTGGTTCCCTTGATTACTCCCATTGCCTTGATTATTATTATTTCCCCAATTTCCTTGATTGTTATTGTTATTGTTTTTGCCACCACTCCAATTTCCTTGGTGGCCTTGGTTGTTCCAATTCCCTTGGTTTCCTTGTGATCTCCATTGTTGATGACTTGGATCTTTGCTTCTTTGACCTTGATAATTGTTGACATATTGAACCTCTTCATCTTGCTTATTATACGAATCACCTTGATCATAGCCACTATTATCTTACTCAAATTATTCTGGATGGTTTTGTACTTGTTGACCTCTTTGCCGTCTCTTATTTACCATCATGTTCACCCCTTCCATAGCATTCATTTGTTTCGGCCCTTGAACCTGGTGCAGCTGAGTCTTGGCCAATTGGTTCATTGTGGTTGTCAACTTTGCAATAGCTTGCACGTGATCATGTAGCTCCTTTTGTAGGTGAATAATATTTGGGTCACCTTGAGGAACATTGTCCCTACTTTGCCATGCCGAAGAGGTATCCGCCATCTCATCCAAAATTTCAAAAGCTTCGGAATAAGGCGTGTTCATGAAGTTACCCCTGGCGAGTTGATTTACCACACACTGATTTGTTGTGTTGATCCCCCTGTAGAAGGTCTGTTGGACCATGGACTCGGTCATACTATTGTTCGGTTATTCTTTGACCATGGTAAGATATCTTTCCCAAATATCGTGCAATGGCTCATTTGGCTCTTGCTTGAACGCTAGAATTTCATCCCGTAATGTAGACATGTGCTCCTTGTCTTCCTTGATGGATGTGGAACTTTAATTCATCCTCAACTGGGGTTGTCTCGTGAAGATCTTCGATCTGAACCTTCGCATCTACTCTCTCTTACAGGATGAACCATGCCGCTTCAGCTTCAGCTTCAGCCACTCGAATTTTCAATATTCCTTTTTATTTCTCGTCAAACGAGTGGCATCTGCTTCTGGAAATCCTAGCTATTCTTAGCATGATATTGGGAAATCTCATTAGAGAATAGTTTCCCAATGAAATTTTCGGCCAACTCATACCAAGTGTGGATGGAATGATTGGGTAATCTCTCTAACTAGTCCAATGCATTTCCCCATAGAGAAAAGGGAAATAGCCTCAAACGCAGTGCATCCTCGGAAACATTTCTTTGCTTGCTCCGCTAACAAGTATCGACGAACCCCTTGATATGCTTGTAAGCATTTTGGCTTGCAGATCCGGTGATGAAACCCCGTTCATCAAGTAGTGTAATGATCACGTTGGTTATTTGGAAGTTGCCCGCCCTAATCTGGGGAGGGACTATTGCACTTGCATATCCCTCATTTAGCTACACCCGTACGCTACTCTTGGTGGAGGTGGGGGGTTTGTGATATTATCATGAGGCGGTCGGCCTCGCCTGTTTAGTTGAGGTTCGAGATGAATCTAATCTCCTTGATCATCATCTACCTCTTCCCCCACTAGCAAATTTTCAATGGGCTCGTTGCTGAGAGTCATTTCGTACCTATAAGCAATGCAAAACAAAATTAGTGACTGGGAAGGAAAGAAAGACGAAACAGAAACCTATATATATATATATATATATATATATATATATATATATATATATATATCCAAATCCATCTAACTCCCCGGCAACGGCGCCAAAAATTAATCTCGGCCAAACCCACAAAATAATTAAGTAGTGAGGCGGTCGATGCAATAATAAACTCCACGATGGTATGGATCGAATACACAGGGAGTTAGAATATGGGATTAGGTGTATATCTAGTTTGATTGTATGTTTTGACTCAAATTACACTTCCACAATATTGGTTTGTGTTCTACTTCTACTTTGTTCTATTGTTTGCAAGTATAAAAATAAGGGACAATATTTTTGGTTTTGAGTTGTTTTTCAAATGATAAAAGGATCTAGGGTCGTGACTTCCACCTAGGTGGCTACCTAATGGGCTGTAAACTCTAGGAAAAATTTGATTGGTCGGGTTTGTAATATAGAAATCCCACTAAGATACTCACTCTATACCTCTCGGTAGTTTGAGTGATTTTGCCCAATTTGTCTTTCTCAAGTCCAAATGGGTATTGCACAATACAAGTGATAAATTCTCAAGTCGGGTCTTACTATCTCTAGATTCAACCCTTTAATTGGGGCTATCAATTTCTTGATTTCACCCAAATTTTCTTTTTAGCCAAGCTTTCCTAGACTTAGTCTCTCTTCCTCAAGTAGAGACTAAGTCAATTAGGCATGAATCAGTATTTGCGACTACTAATCCTTGAGTTCTAGCAAGAAATAGCTAAATATCACTAACTCAATCACAAACAAGCCCTAATTCAAACACCCATCAAATACCCACACTAGGGTTGGGTCACAATCCTAGCTAGAAATTTAGCTACTCGTGAAAATTGAAGAATTTAAAGAAGAAATAAAGATAGAATCCATAATAACTAACTATGGGATGAAAATCTAGTGGTTGGAGACAAATCTAGTACAAAGTTACTTGAAGCAGTAAAGAAAACGGCCAGGTGCTCTTACAAAAACAAAACTTTCCCTAAAAATGACAAAAAATCCTATTTATTCTAAGCTGAAAATATCTAACAAAAATTCCCCTGCGGAGGTTATGCGACCACATAATTCTGAGTGTGGCCACACACATGACTTGAGATAGAATCTGGACTTTAGTCTGTGGACCACACAAAAGTGAGTGCGGCCGCACCTTTTGCTTCTACGCCAGCATAAAAATCATGCGGACCGCGTATCTTCAACTGGTATTCTCTGAATCTCTTCTTATGTGGTCCGCATAATAGTGATTGCGGTTGCATACTGGCTTCTGTGACCGCATAAAATTCCTGCAATCCGCACAACTTCAACTCGAGGTTCTCTAAATCTGCTCCTTTGCGGTCCTCCTAATAGTGAATGCGGCCGCACACTGACCTCTACAGCCACACGGCTTTAGTTCTCAAAATTTCCAAGTCTCTAAACCTCTATTTTGTGGCCGCACTAGAATTATGCGGTCCGCACACTCCGAAAGCAAATTTGACAGGGTTCCTTCATTGTTTGCGGCCGCACACTGAACTGTGTGGTCCGCACTCTAAGCACTTTTGCCATGTTTTTGTCCTTTTCCAATTTTGACTCCTTTTTTAGTTGATTTTCCCTTTTTGGCTCATTTCCCAATGTTTCTGCAAGAAAGCTCATTTCATTAGTTCTCGGGGATACCTTTAAGCATTTTCGAACTAAAACTTAAGTAAAAGAGGGCAAATAACCGGCAAAAATCCCTTCTTATCAGGCAGGACGGATATTATTTGTGCCCTGGCCTATGTTATGTACTTCTTTTATGCGATAATGGGATGTGAGGTTGTATTATTATTCTCCGTGCATGTTGTAATTCTATTCAATCCTTATGGAGATGTGGGCAAGATGGCCCCGGTGATGTTGATTTGCTCATTGCACCTTAGTTGTGCTTGTTTTCCTCCATTGTTGTTCTATTTCTATTCTTTTCCCATAGTTATACTTGTGCGCTCTATTGTGCTTGATATCAGCATTCATGTGATCAGTGAACCCGAGCACTCTGGCTCGATGAGTATCCCTATGTGGATTGATATATTTGGGGTCGGGCTGCACGCCGCTACGGATGTTATGTGAGATACCCTTTTCTTATGTTTATATTTTGTTTTGTTTTCCCTCTGTGGGATAAGTTGATAAATCTGTACTTTTTCATTTATATATGTTGCACTTATTAGATAATCCTCATACCTTGCTTTTCTTCTATTTTGCTATATGTCTGGGTTATTTCCCGTTTGGTGTACGGACCGTGTTATGTGAGAATCTGTGTGGTTCTGTGATGATTTGTTAGATCGGCTGCTGGTATTGGCTGAGAAGAGGTTCTTAAACCTGAGATTCGCACTATCATTTTGGCGTGAGGTGTGGTTGGAAGGATGATGCTAGTTCCGCTCAGAATTGGTAAATAGCTCTTGAGGGACGGGAGGGATTCTTGGCTTGTTGATTTCATGGGTGGTTGTGAGTTTTGCATGTTTCTTGTATCTTGGTCAGCGTCGTGGAGGTCCAGAACAAGGTTTTATTCAAAGTGAAGCATATTACCGGCATCCAGATTGTTATTGGCAGCTATGATGGTTATAAGATATTACTACGGGCATTTGAGTTGTGTGGAACATCATGTGATTGTGCCCTGGGTTGAAAGTGTGGCTCGATTCAGCTTGTTCAGGTTTGTACAACTTGATGATGTGAGATTCGGATCCTATGATGAATTTCAGATGTTGAGGTTTGGGTTCTGTCTTAAGTTATGGACTAAACATGAAATGAGATCTTCAGTTAAGTTGCGTTGTCATGCCTACCCTCGCATGTATGTACAGTGAGCTCATGCAGTGATTTGATAGATTTGGAACGACCCGTGGCACGTTCGAGGATGAACGTATGTTAAGTGGGGGAGGATGTAACGACCCGACTGGTTGTTTTGATAAATTGCATCCGGCCCAAAAGTTTGAGGTCATGAATAGCTTCACATAGTATATTATGACTTGCATGCATCGTTGGTTCGGGTTTTTGAGAAGTTCGGAAAGGATTTTAAAGAGTGACTCTCATTTGAGAAGCTCGAAGTTGAAGGAATTTACCAAGGTTTGACTTTTGAGTATTTGACCTCGAATCTGAGTTTTGACAGTTCCAGTAGGTCCAGATGATGATTTTGAACTTGGGTGTATGCCTGAAATTTCATTTGGATGTTTCTAAAAGGTTTCGGCATCATTTAGCGGAAGTTGGCAATTTAAAGGTTTAGAATTTTCCTAAATTTGACCATGTTTTGACTTTAAGGCTATCAGGTATGTATTGTGGTTTTGGAACTTGGAATAGGTCTGTTTTGTCATTTGGAACTTGCCTGCAAAATTCGGTATCATTTGGAGTTGATTTGATATGGTTCGGACGCTCTGTTGCGATTTTTGAAGTTCTTGAAGTTCATTGTGATTTTCAAGTATTTTGGCGTCCGATTCGTGATTCTAGAGGTTATTTTGGATTTCCAATCATTCAAGAAAGTTCGTGTTGTGTTACATGACTTGTTGTTATGTTCGGACGAGGTCTCGAGAGGGTTGGGTGAGTTTCGGATAGGTTTAGGTTATGTTGCGCTTGTTTTTGATGATTCGTCGTTGTTTCTTCAAGCATAAATGGTACCATATTGAGAAAATAATCTCCAAATTCATTTTTTATTGAATCATTAGATCATATAATAATTACGGAGCCATAGAAAAAATAATCGTCGAATTTGGACATCATATGAGGGAGTTATGCTCATTTCCATATCGGGGAGATTGCTGGTTTCTGGTGTGGTCGCCATTGCGAACATCCCTATCGCAATAGAGATGCCCAACTCGCAATTGCGAACTTTTTGTCGCAAATGCGACCTTTTCCATCCTGTTCTTATTCGCAATAGTGAAGGCTTCTTCGTTTTTGCGAGGGTTTGCAAATGCGACATCTGCAACTTGTATTCAACTGTGTAATTCGGGTTTTTACTTCATTTTATCATATTTTGAACCCTAGGTCCGAGAATGGGCGATTTTGAGAGAGGATTTTCGTATCAAATCATTGGGTAAGTGCCTCTGAAAAAAATTTCAATGATATTTTGTGATTATACCTTAGATTTAACATCAAAATTCATGAGAATCTAAAGGAAAATTTGGGGAAAATTGTAAAAAATTTCCAAATGTAAAATGAGGATTTGAAGGACGAATTGGTATCACAATTTGATAATTTTGGTATGGTTGAACTCGTATCAGAATGTGTGTTCGGATTTTTTAAATTTTATCGGGTTCCGAGGTGCGGGCCTAGGGAGTTTTGTAAAATTTGGGGAAAATTGTAAAAAGTTTCTAAATGTAAAATGATGAATTGAAGGACGAATTAGTATCGGAATTTGATAATTTTGGTATGATCGAAATCGTATCGGAATAAGTGTTCGGTTTTACTAAATTTTATCAGGTGCCGAGGTGCGGGCCCGAGTAGTTGACTTTTGTTGAGTTTTTGCAAATTGTATAAAGAGCACAGCTTTGTTAATTGAAGTTGTTTTCTCTTGCATTGTTTGATGTATTTAGGTCATCTTTGGCTAGATTGAGCCGAGTGGAGGTGAATTTGTAAGGGAAAAGCTAATTTGAGTATTGATTTGGCCGAATTGAGGTAAGTGTCCTGCCTAACTTTGTGTGGGGGAAACTACCACTTAGGAATAGAGTACATTGTGCTATCTTGTTATGTGAAAGTCGTGTATACAAGGTGACAAGTGGATACCCGATTTATATGTGGTATTTGACCAGTTTAGATTGTCAGTTGTCTTCCCATTCCTTTAATTGAATTTTTATAATATATAGCATCTCATTGTCAGTCTACTCTTACATGTTTTATCTGACGCTGCTAGCACCTAACTGTACTTCTTGCTCGTTATTTGGCCTTATATGCCTTAGTTGAAGTTACTGCCTTCCTTATTGTCTTGTTACCTCTTAATTGTTGAATTTCTTCTATGTCATGTACTTATCTGCTACCTGTCCTAATTGTTGTGATTGCATGCTTAGTATCATGTACCTTACCTGTTCGGGGATTTTGTAAAGTTTGTTGTGTTCCTCCGGGTTCTATGTGGTTCCTCCGTTGTTGTGCACTGATAACCTTGATTTTAGAAATTCTTGCAAATGGAGTTACTAAATTATTGTTATTGATTTATATTATTGTAAGGTGGATCGAGTTGCACGCCGCAACAGGTGGAACAAGGGATGTGGTGAAATAAGTGAGGATATTTATATTGTGATATCGTTATTATATGGTAGGATTGGGTTGAACGCCGCAACAGGTGAAATAAGGGTGAATTGATATGGTGGAATAAGGGTGAATCATGATATGACATTATGTGGTGGGATCGGGTTGCACGTCGCAATATATTTTGTGTATTGGCATGATATTGATATTATACGGTGGAATCGGGTTGCACACCTCAACAATTGTAATAAAGGTGAATTGATATGGTGAAATAAGGGTGAATTTTGATATTGATATTATATGGTGAGATGGGATTGTACGCCGCAATATATTTTGTGTTTGTATTCCCTATTTGTTGTATTGGTTTCGGTTCTTTCGTACGAGATACTGAGAATTTGTATTCCCGGTTCTTTACTGTTTTCCGAGGAAGAGTTATTGTCGTTGACTTAGCAACTTGTCTTCATTTTCTGAGTTCTTTTTCCTAATACTACTATTCTGGTAAATTGATTTTCTAGGTGAATATACTACGTTGAGTCATTGCATCATGTCCTGCTGAGTTGTTAGTAATATAGTGACATTAGATAAAAAAATGAAGTAATATCCTACTGAAGTGTGTGACTTGTAAGTTAAAACCCGTCATTATTTTGATACTTACCATTTTCTACTAGTTGTCATATTTTATATTGTAATTCTAGAAATCCTATATTAAATTCAGTAGCTTATCTGATGTTGTATTTATTTGAAAAAGTTTAGTTTCATTACTCAAATGATTTCCAAAATAAAATCATTTTTCTCATTGATTTTCTACTTGGTTCAGAAGTTGTAGTCTTACTTTCGTCATATATATATAAAGTCTCTTGAACATCCTAATTAGCATTTGTCACGGATATTATGTACTGAGTGGCACATGGATTTTTCCGTGCAAGATGATATTAAAAGATGTGGGCACAAGGTGCCGTGTGTGTTAAAGGTTCATTCACACCTCCTTTTTCCCGCCGAAATGGGAGATAGGGGAGTTTTCCAATTAAAGTGATATTTAATCAAAATGGGATTATTTATTCAAATTCAGAGTCGCCACTTGGAATAATTTATGGTGTCCCAAGTCACCGGTTTAAAATCCTGAATCGAGGAAGTTCGACTCTGTTTTAAAGTATGCGAAAATCAGAAGACTGGGTAAGGAATTATGTTAACCAGGGAGAAGGTGTTAGGCATTCCCGAGTTCCGTGGTTTTATCACGGTCGCTCAACCATTAATAATTGACTAAATTAACTGATTGATTACATATTTGAAACCGATTGTGCATTTTTTACTTTCAACCGCTTTTAATATTTATGAAATTTGTTTGAACAAGTCGTGATGTCACACACTCTTTTATTTTTGTGCACATTGTGAATCACGCCACGGGAACCGTGCCCGCGATCAACAACATGCTTAATTTTTTATTATTTGGAGTTATGGTCGTGACCATTCCACAGGAACCGTACCCATAGTCATAATAATTTATTATTAATCTCCCCNTATTAGGAAGCCAAGCATTATGGAGATATAAAATTGGGAAAATCTTCAGCACTTACCAAATGACTTGTGAAAAGTGTCCAATCTGGGGTTTTCCATTTCAGTACAAGAACTGAACAAATTCACTGCAACATTGGCACTAGAGATTTTAGAAGATTCAATTATAAAGTAAGAAACAAGAAGAAATAATGATAGAGAGTAGGATAAGGAAAAAGACATGCAACAATGGAAGTATATCTCAAAACAAACAACCATCAAAATATATAGCTAAGAGCCTCCAATTTCCTTCTAATTGCATACAAAGAAGTTCGAAACATGACTTCAAATAAGAAACAGAGATCTATTCATCACTGAACATAGCGAAATACAAAGGGGCTCTTTTGAGTTTACCTCTTGAGCAAGCAAATCAACCAGGAGAAGCCAAATAGAAGCTCAAGATAACACTTTTCTTCGATTTAAAATGAAACTTCACATACAAAAATCAGTAGCTACTGGTCATATCTTGAACAGACCTCCTCGATCAAATTTCTGTCAATACCCACTCGCCGGATGCCGGAAAAACTTGAAGTCGACTCAGAAAAACTCGACTAAACTCCGGCTGGTTTTGAGTTCGATTTTGGTTATTTTTGAGCTGGATTTTGTGATATTGGGTAGATAGGGAAGCAAATGGTAGAAGATAATGGTAGGTGTGGTTGTTCTAGAGTTTTTGAGATTAATTAATTTTTTGTGAAGGGACCTCCAAAGATGTCCGGCGGCTGAAGGTTGAAGGGTCTTGGAGGAGTCGATAGAGAGGGGCGGGTGTTAGTTAGGGTTCGTCCATGGGGGTTCTGTTTTTTTTTTTCTGGAGAGGAGAGCTTTTGTGAAGACGAAGATGAAGATGAAAAGAAAAGAGGGAATGCGCCGTTTTTTTTTTCTAAGGGGAGGGGGTCTGTATTTTCTTTAGGGGTCTAAGCGGGAGTCTAAAATTAGGGGTGTAGGGATTTTATGTCTTCTTTATATAGAGGGAATTAGGGTTAGGTCTTAAGGTTGAAGATAGATGGGCTTTAGCTTTGGGCCTTAGAATTGGGCTGAATAAAATGTCTAAACTTTACCTAAATCCTTTTTAATATAAGGTAAATATACTACATAATATAAAAATCAATCTAATTAATTAAACTAAATTATATGTAAAATATGAAACTATTTTTGGTATTTTTCAAATATCATACTAAATTAGGATTAGGTTAAAATCATCACAAAAATAATATTCCTATCAAAATACTAATATTTTTGAAAACAAAGTGGAACTGTATATATTTTTTTGTATTTTTTGACTTTTTTATGAAAGATAGATAAACTAAAAATAACTAGATAAAATATCAGTTATCTAAATAAAAGAAATATTTTTTTATAATTTTTTTTGTGATAAAATAAGGTTAAAAAAAAGGTCAAAACTAGTTAAAATAACGATATTAGACCTAAATTAAATATTTAAACGCTATACCGTGTAAAATCTCAGGGAGGGTCAAAAATGATATGTCTACAGCTGACCCTCTTTGACTGGAAACACGAAGAGTTTTCAGGCAAAGAACGACGAGACGGGTTCTTTGACCCGACCCTTATTTGGACAGCCTACATATCTCGGGTTATAAGGGAATCAAGTCGCGTGTAGTTGAAGGAGAGTGATGAAATGATGAGTTGCAGAGTCGAGCGAGGCTCCATCGAGGCTCCGGTCCGCGGTCACGTTATTACATCAAAATCAAAATGTAAAAGAACTAAACAAGCCCATCAACTATGAGTTGCAAGGTTACTATCTATAAATCTTCTGAAGCTTGATCTTGAGTATTGAATGTTGCTTCATGCTGACTTTTGATTTGAACCTTGATGCTTTCTAGTTGCAGGTGCTAGTTTCTTCTTCTTCAGCTTTACGGATCACAACGGGACATGCAAAGCTCATGACTCAGTCATGTCTTGAGCAGTTCACGTCTTTCATCTGCTTCTTCATTTTGGATTTGCTTCTCTCTTTTTTTTCTTTTTTTCTGGATTGAGGCTTCTTCTTTTGGTCATCTCGAACTGTCGACTCGCATTCTTGAGGCGAGCTTTTGCTACTTCTAACTTGCATTTAATTCTAAAATGACTTCCCTCATTCTCCAGGTGGGCTCCCGATTGCCAAAACTTTGAACTGTATTCCCTTGTTCTCCAGGTGGGTGCCTGATTGCCAAAACTTGAAACTGTATTCCCTTGTTCTCCAGGTGGGCGCCTGATTGCCAGAACTTGAACTGTACTCCCTTTTTCTCCAGGTAGGTGCCTGATTGCCCAAAAACTTGAACTGTATTCCCTTGTTCTCCAGGTGGGCGCCTGATTGCCAAAACTCGAACTGTATTCCCTTGTTCTCAGGTGGGCGCTTGGTTATCAAAACTTTAACTGTATTCCCTTGTTTTCCAGGTGGGCGCCTGATTTCCAAAACTTGGATTTGTATTCCCTTGTTCTCTAGGTGGGCGCCTGATTTCAAAAACTCGAACTGTATTCCCTTGTTATCCAGGTGGGCGCCTGGTTACCAAAACTTTAACTGTAGTCCCTTGTTCTCCAGGTGGGCGCCTGGTTACCAAAACTTTAACTGTATTCCCTTGTTCTCCAGGTGGGCGCCTGATTGCCAAAACTTGGATTTGTATTCCCTTTTTCTCTAGGTGGGCGCCTG
Source organism: Nicotiana paniculata (assembly GCA_005239505.1). Taxonomy (NCBI): domain Eukaryota; kingdom Viridiplantae; phylum Streptophyta; class Magnoliopsida; order Solanales; family Solanaceae; genus Nicotiana; species Nicotiana paniculata. The sequence goes on along the minus strand of ML362968.1, from coordinate 26,910 downwards.
ATTTTAAAAACTCGAACTGTATTCCCTTGTTATCCAGGTGGGCGCTTGATTGCCAAAACTTTAACTGTATTCCCTTGTTCTCCAGGTGAGCGCCTGATTGCTAAAACTTGGATTGTATTCCCTTGTTCTCCAGGTGGGCGCCTGATTACAACAAACAGACAAACAAAGAAACTTTTCTGCCCCATTTTGGTATCTGGGCTCATCTGTGAATGTTAAATAAATCTTGTTACCCAAAATCTCTAAAAATTTAAATTAAATCCCGTTATCTAAGAGGGTCCTGAAAATTTCGAATTGAATCTCATCTTAAGAATGAAAACTTTAAAGCCAACTATATTTCCTCAAAGTAGAGCTTATGCTAGATGGATGTTTTGAATTTTAACTAAGTCCCATTGTCCAGGAGGGTCCTGAGAATTTAAAACCTAAATCCCATTATCTAGGAGGGTCCTGAGAACTCACGGTCGAACCTGTCTGGTGCATGCTTTCCTTACGAAAGGTTCCTCCAGAACAAACGAGATTTCCTGCCCCTATTTCAATCAAAGAAAATTTTATAAGTTTGAAAATGTGGTGGTTAGTTTGTGGTATTCTTGCTGAAGATGGCATTCCCACTGCTGTGCTTTGTGCTAACTGGCTGCTTTGAACTGGCTAAGAATTTGTTTGACTTTCTGACTGAATATCAACCACAGGACTCTGAAAGACCCGAATGACCTGCGCACTCAAACCGATGTTTTACATTTCTGTCCTTCCCATTTGAAACTCCGCATCTTCCACAACATTCACAAACCACTTGACCATTCGAACTTTCACCAACACCTTATTTTCCATTTTTGCATTGTGTTATTTCTGGTATGTTTTGGCCTCACTTTGCTTTGTGCAATTTCGGAAGTTGGTAGTAAGCTTTGGAATCCTTCTTTACTTGCTTAAAAAAGGCTGACATTGATAAATCCTTAGAGAAATAAACCCAAAAGAAATTAAATGCAATGACTTTGAGAATTAGGAATAAAGAAGAAAATTCGAAATAGGACGACTGTTTGTGGGAGAAAAAAGGAAAAGAGACTTGTCTGAGTGAGGCAGCTGGAACCAATGATCATGACATGCATTTCGGATTAATCATCCAGCCTGTTCAACCAATCAACTTTCAGCTGTCATACATTATGCCCGGGATCTCCATAACACAATCTCTTCGTCAAGTCACTAACCTTGTTCTGTTTGCGGTGCCCTGGAAGGTTTTAACCAACAAACCTCTCTCATTTGTTCATCTCTCAACTCACTGTCGCCTTACGGTGCCCGTGAAGGTTTTCACCAATAAGACTCTCTCATTTTTAATTTCTCTCGGCTCGCCATCGCTTTACGGTACCCGTTAGGGTTTTCACCAATAAGACTCTCTCATTTATTTATTTTTCTTTGTGCGGCACAGAGTGTTTCCCCTTGGTGTGAATCATACCTCTGTCTCGCTTGACCTGGCACTCTCAAATATTGGTCGGAAGGTCTTTCTTTGGACCATAATGCAGGCTTTCGTATGGGGTTAGAAAGAAAGGATAAAAGCTCAAAACAAATTGAGTGGGTTCACAATGACAACTTTTGGAACCAGATCTTTTACATAGCCACAACTTCTGGCCCAGTTTCTTTGCTTGGGGGCTTTTGAATTTTTATTTAGATGGGATCGAACCGTGAGGCTGTCTACGTATCCTTAAGAGGAATCAGGTCAAACGTAGTTCATGATATAGGAATTACTTTGTTGTTGTTACTTTTCTCTTCTTTCTCTTTTTCTTTTCTTTTCTTCTTTTTTTTTTCTTTCTTCTTCTTTCTTTTTTTCACTCTTTTTCATTCTTTTCTTTCTTCTTTTTTTTTATTTTCTTCTTTTACTTCTTTATTTACCTTTGTGTCCGTGTTTCTAAACTTTGTTACTGGTTCCAAAAGACGGGTATGAAAGAAAATAAATATGGCTCAAAGGGGTAACAAAGGGTAAAGTGTTTAGATAGCAGAATAAAATGCCTTCGTCATTCCAATCTCCGAAACATGCCAAGTACAAACAAACATAATTTAAACAAAAGAAATCATACATATTATCTTTTAAATGCGTCAGAATGGATAGCCATATCTACACATTTTCCTTCTATATCTGTTAAATACAAAGCACCATTGGACAATACTCCCGTTACGATGAACGGCTCCTGCCAATTTGGGGCGAACTTGCCTTTTGCTTCAGCCTGATGTGGAAGGATGCCCACTTCAAATTTTTGGGGACGCTCTTTTTTGTTGTATGCTCTTGCCATTCTCTTTTGATACAACTGGCCATGACACACTGCTGCTAGTCTTTTCTTGTAAATCAGACTTAGTTGCTCCAAATGGGTTTTGACCCACTCATCATCATCAATTTCGGCTTCAGCAACAATCCGAAGAGATGGAATTTCAAATTCTGCGAGTATCACTGCTTCAGTACCATATACCAACAAATAAGGAGTTGCACCTACTGAAGTGCGAACAGTAGTGCGATAACCTAGCAAAGTGAAAGGCAACTTCTCATGCCATTGCCTCGAACCTTGCACCATTTTCCGAAGTATTTTCTTTATGTTCTTATTGGCTGCCTCGATAGCTCCGTTTTCCTTGGGGTGATACGGAGTGGAATTCCGATGAATAATCTTGAACTGTTGGCATACTTATTTCATCAAATGACTGTTAAGATTAGCGCCATTGTATGTGATGATTATCTTTGGGATTCTAAACCGACAAATGATATTTGAATGAACAAAGTCGACCACTGCCTTCTTGGTCACAGATTTGAAAGTTTTAGCTTCGACCCGCTTAGTGAAATAGTCAATGGCCACCAGAATGAACATGTGCCTATTTGACGTCGCAGGCTCAATTGGTCCAATGACATCCATGCCCCAAGCAACAAAGGGCCACGGCGCGGACATTGTGTGCAAATCAGATGGCGGAGAGTGAATCAAGTCTCCGTGTAGCTGGCATTGATGACACTTGCGCACAACGCTGATGCAATCCCATTCCATGGTGAGCCAATAATGCCCTTCTCAAAGAATCTTCTTTTCCAGAACATACCCTCTCATATGCGGCCCGCAAACTCCGGAATGTACCTCGGTCATGATAGTCTTGGCTTGCTTAGCATCGATGCACCTCAATAGCCCAAGATCTAGAGNCCCCCCTCTCCCCCTCAAGAAAAATCCACTAGCCAAACGTCGAATTGTTCTCTTTTGATCACATGTGGCTTGTACTGTATATACTCCCATATTTATTTACTCCCTAATGTCATGGAACCATGGTTCACCATCGAGTTCTTCCTCAACCACATTACAGTAGGCGTGTTGATCCCGAACTTGAATATGCAGAGGGTCGACATAAGCTTTATCCGGGTGGTGCAACATTGACACCAAGGTAGCCAAAGCATCGGCAACCTCATTATGGATCCATGGAATATGCCTGAACTCTATTGATCGAAATCACTGGCAAAGATCATGCAAACATTGTCTATATGGTATGAGCTTTAAATCCCGCGTCTCACATTCTCCTTGAATCTGGTGCACTAGGAGGTCCCATTCTCCCAAGACCAAAACTTCCTGGACTCCCATGTCTATAGCTAACCTCAATCCCAAAATGCATGCCTCGTACTCAGCCATGTTGTTGGTACAATAGAAACGAAGTTGAGCTGTAACAGGGTAGTGATGCCCTGTTTCCGAGATGAGTACTACTCCTATTCCGACACCTTTCATGTTAGCGGCCCCATCAAAGAAGAGTCTCCAATCGGGCTTTTCTTCCTGCTCAACATCGTCAATATGCATCACCTCTTCATCAGGAAAATAGGTCTTCAATGGCTCATTCTCTTCATCGACCAGGTTCTCGGCCAAATGATCGGCCAATGCTTGGGCTTTCATCACGGTCCGAGTCACATAGATAATGTCAAACTCTGTGAGAAAAATCTACCACTTCGCAAGTCTTCCTGTGGGCATAGGCTTCTAAACGATATACTTTAGAGGATCCAGGCGAGAAATGAGATAAGTAGTGTAAGACGACAGATAATGCTTCAACTTTTGTGCCACCCAAGTCAGGGCACAACATGTTCTTTCAAAGTGAGTGTACTTAACCTCATAGGATGTGAACTTCTTACTGAGATAATAGATGGATTGATCCTTCCTTCCAGTGATTTCATGCTGACCCAACACACAGCCAAACGATTTATCCAAAACTATCAGATAGAGAATTAAAGGCCTCCCGGGTTCCGGCGGGACCAACACAGGTGGGTTTGACAAGTATCTCTCGATTTTATCGAATGCCTTCTAGTACTCATCAGTCCATTTGACCGCAGCATCCTTCTTCAACAACTTAAATATGGGATCATAAGTTGTCGTGAGTTGAGCAATAAACCTGCTAATGTAGTTTAAACGCCCGAGCAAACTCATCACCTCAGTCTTGTTCATTGGAGGTGGAAACTCTTGAATAGATTTGATCTTTGACGGGTCCAACTCAGTGCCTCTACGACTGACTATGAATCCCAACAGCTTTCTGGATGGAACACCAAATGCGCACTTGGAAGGGTTAAGCTTAAGATTGTACCTGCGGAGCCTTTGGAAAAAATTTCTCAAATCTCCGACGTGGTCGGCCTGCTACTTTGACTTTTTGATCACATCATCCATGTAAACCTCAATCTCCTTGTGTATCATGGAACACAGTAGTCATTGCTCTCATGTAAGTTTTCCCAGCATTTTCAAACCAAATGGCATTACCCGGTAGCAATAAGTTCCCCATGGAGTAATAAATGTTGTCTTTTCTGCATCCTCCTCATCCATCAAAATCTGGGGTCAGATAGTGAAAATGGAAGGGTGATATGCATGTTGTAGTATAATTAAGGGTAGAAACCATGCCTCTAGGTTTATTTTCTCTATGCGCAATAGCAGCCATGTATAGATACACCATGTCATGCATTATATATCATGCTACTTAGGATTTATGTGTATTCAACATCTCCATGCTTAGAAATCCTGCCTATAGGATAAATAATTACAATAAAATAAGTTGTTATTACATGATTCTGCCCATGTTCTGAAATTTCACTAGAAGTACTGTCTTAGGATAAATAAGCTGTAATCACGTCTCATCATGCTATACACGTAGAGATCCTGTTTTAGGTAAACAACCATTAAAAATCTGTCACCTATGTTATTCCTGAAACTGTGCATAATGCTATGTTCTATGTGCATTTAGAAATCCTGTTTAAGTTATTATGCATCATGCTGCATTAGATACCATGCTATAGGAACGTAGCTATTTAACTGCATTTAGTCTAAACACAGAACAGGCCCCTGTTCTCAGCAACTGGTAATTAGTCTTTGTACATCTTCACACCTAAATCGCATGTTATTAGCTATAATAACCTAGATTCATTAACAAATCTGAACAACTGTTGCATGTTATCCAACACTTAGGCAAGCCTTAGGTAATTAACTTTAAAAAGATAAAATCAGAACTGTCTTTGTGATCGTGTTTATTTGTCAGCATGCTTAAAACCAGTAGGCAAGCCTGATTAAGACTTCCTCTCTAAGTTATGCCGTAATCTGTCTATCACCTAGATACCATGTTTTAGGATTCTGAATTAATATGGACCTTAATTGTGTATGAGACATGTTGTTTATGTGTACTGTGTGTGGAGGAATATTTGAGCCTTTATATGTTTTCTATGCTTTCCTTTATTTGCAGTCCTACTTGTTTTTGGTATTTGTCACCTTAGAATTTTACCTTTAAAAACTGAGGGTCTGCCTAGTACCTTCTTTTAGGATAAAAGTCCTAATTTCCTCCGGGACTGATAGGAAGGGACGGGTAACAGCATGCACTAGAGGTCAAGACCAACACTCGTTTTAATAACCTTATGGAGTGGGAAGGGTAGAATATGGATATGATGACTGGTGCGCTAATACCACGTGTAGCCCCTCTTCGAGGAGTGATTATCGGGTATTGCATTGATGTGATCCATATTATTATAAACCTAGGACACCTTCTATATGCTAGCTCGTAATCCTTTTTCAAAAGCCAATCTTCTTTACTGTTTTTCTAAGCATCTACATGCTTAATACTTAAATCCCCTCTTATTTGAGCCTTTACTTGTTATTTGCTAGTTGTACAATTCACGAAATCATTTGGCCGGGAGCCACACTTGTGGATCCTGAGGGGTGCCTAACACCTTCCCCTTAGGATAATTTCAAGCCCTTATCCAAATCTCTGGTTAGCAGCGTAGTTATAATTGAACCCCTTAGGTGCCCTAACGCACCGTTAAAATCGTTAGGTGGCGACTCTTCTAAATACGCAAACCCCTTTCCCAAAAGGAACGAGTTGTCTCAACCAATGTCATAAACCCGATATTCCGCGAGGAAAAAAAAGAGGGCGCGGCAGCATGGCGACTCTGGTGGGGATATCCAGGCTTTTACCATTTCAAATTGTTTCGTGAATTTGTGCCTTTATTTTAAATACTTGCACCCTTTCCTATTCCCTTTACATGCAATTAATTGTTTACTTCGGGTATTTACTTTTCTTCAAAAACGAAACTGACATGTCTCTTTGTTTCCTTTTGTAACTGCTTTAAATCATTACTACCATTTTTACCGCTTTCTTTAATGTGCAAATACGTGACAACTTGTTTTAATACTTATTGCATAAATCATGCTCAACATTCATACTCTACTCGTGCCAAACAAAATACTATAGCAACGCTTGATGAGTGGTTGCTCCCTTCCTATATTATCACCCACTAAATTCGGAAAGGCTTATTTGCGGTAAAACTAGTCGATCAGCGGTGCAGTCGACGGTTCCGTGCCTTTCCTTCTTGAGTTGTCCGCTCAAGGGTACTAGTCTAAAACCCCATAGAAACCTTACTCTGTTGCACTATTGCATGCATCATGGTCAAACCTAGTCAAGCTAAAGTGTCTTCCGCACGATAGCTTTTAAGATGGCCTTATCCAAAAGTCCACCAGGTTTCCCTAAACCCAAATGGACGCCCTCATGTTCTGTGCATTTATTTGGAGAACTAAATGCTTCCTGCTAATTATTGACGAAAAATAGTCGAGTCCGGTGAAAGGTAAGGGCCTAAATTTATTTGCTTTGCAGAAAAAATGAGGCACAAAGTCCCTAGATTCGGCATGGTCTCCAATATCCCCCCAAAACTGTTGAGTTGGTGGGAGGATCTGCACTCTAGGGACAAAGCTATCGTCAGGAAACACTTGGGTAATCTACCGTCTTTTCTGGAAATCCAGCCTAACAAAATGATAATAGAGGCTGCTACCCTGTTATGGGATCATGAAAGGTGTGTGTTCCGCTTTGGGAACATCGAAACGGCACCTTTGATAGAAGAGATAGGAGGGCTGGCTAACCTAGTATGGGAAACTCCGGGGTTGTTGCTGCCTGAGAACCGCACAGGCCAAAGTTTCCTCAAAATGATGGGTCTGAAAAAGGACGCGGAATTGGTATGTTTGGAGTATTCGTACATTCCTTTTGACTACTTGTACGAAAAGTATGGCTACAGCAAATCATATTGTACCTACCATGACGATTTTTCTATCACCTCTCTGGGACACGTCCATCGCCGAGTGTTCGTGTTTATGGTTTGCTTTTTGGGTTTGATCGTGTTCCCGATGAAGAAGGAAAGGATCCATACCAAGCTAGCCATGGTAACTAAGACCATAATGGAAAGGGTAAATGGGCAAGATTTCAGCATTGTGCCCATGATCATTGCCGACATATATCGGGCCTTAGAAAGGTGTCAACAAGGAGCAAAGCATTTCGAAGGTTGCAATTTATTACTTCAACTCTGGCTCATGGAACATCTCCAAAAAGGAGAATATCGACAGGACATTCACCGCAAAATGTGGGATGACCACATCGCTTTCCATCACCCAAAGCAAATGAATTATATCCCTGACATGTTCGCTCAGCCTGAAAATGCTGAGGGATGGTTTGAGCTTTTTGATAACTTGACTGAAGAACAGGTTCAATGGATGTTTGAATGATTTCCAACATATGAGTTCATCATTCGATCCCGAGACGCATCATTTCTGATACTGATTGGTCTCAGGGGGACATACCCTTACGTCCCTCTTCGAGTTATGAGGAAAGTAGGAAGGAAGCAAGTCATACCTAGGATTGAGAAGATGAGCCATCTTCGAGCTGACTTTCAAAATAATGACAGTCCTCACAAGTGCCAAGCTCAGACCTGTGGCACTGCAAGGTTATACTTGAGAAAGACACCATCGAGCCAGACAGGTATCACGCTGGTTGTACCCCTTTCTATCTTGGTTGGTTATTAGAGGATCTGGGTGGTCAGAGCAAGCCGGGGTACGTCCGAGTTCATAGGGTTATAGATGAAAGGGGGGAGGCACAAGTCAAATACAACCAACTATGCAGAAGGATCCGGGAATATGAGGATGACCACTACCAGAGACATGAGTCCAACAAAAAATTGATCGAGGAATGGAAAGACATGGCTATCAATGCCAACAAGAGGCTAGGGTACTTGGAACGAGGTATAATCGAGCTAGAAGAATATTTCATCAAAAGAGTTGAAGATTGTCAAAAGGCTAAGGGAGTTGCAGGGGGATTCCTAGCCAGAACCTACCTGTTGCTAAGACTTTGCGAGCTGGGAAAAATGTACAAGGAAAGCAAGAATGCCGAGTCTGGGGAAGGTCTATCAAGGACCAAGTAGATAGGAGTGTCTTTATTTCCCTATCAATGTAATAAGGCCAATGGCCATTAGTGACTTTTATTTTTTTCGTCTATCGTTTGGGATTTGTCTATTTTTTCTTATCAATAAAATAAGGCATTCAGCATTTTAAGTTCTCCAAATCAATTTGTCGCTAGGCCTACCTCAGGCACAAAGAGGTTCCCAACTTAGGACGTGTTTTACATTTCCGCATTACATTTTAAATACTGCAATATTCTTTTCATGATCCTCACTGACTTGGTTACTTTTTGTTTTTATTTTTTCTAACTCCCCTCCCCAAAGGTTAGTTCGTGCATTCTGGCATCATCAACCAATCGCACCAGATCCAAGGGCCCTCCACCTACTCCTCCCCCTAGTCCTCCTAAGGTAAAAGACAAAGGCAAAAGTAAGATGGAAGAGTCCAGCGGCACCAGAAAGGAGAATATGATTGAATGGGTAGGGGTCACTGATGGCCGAGGTATTCAGGTCCTGCATGAGAACATGTCACCACTTGAACAGAAATTGCTGAAATTGCTGAAATTTCAGGAAGAACTCGATCAAGTCCGGAATCTAGCCAATTTGTCATTTTCCCTCAACGTCCCCGACGTCAACCTTCCAAATGCTCAAAACCATGCACCTCCACAAAATATCCCAAGACAGAAAAATCATCTCGTACCTCACCATCACACCACTCCCCCAAAGAACCAAACTCTCCCGACGCAGTGCAATGCTTGCCACACCTCAAATAGCATTCCACTACTCATCCCAGAACCTCAAAACCCCACAAAAGACCATTTCCACACCTATAACAATCCCATCTATGTGGAAATAGTGACCCACTCCACTCCGCCTATCCCACAGGCATCCGAGTCTGACAAAAAAGATTTACTTATCATGAACCTGGCCGAAGAGCTTAGGAAACTGACCAGCCAAGTCCAGGGTGTTGAAGGAACCAAGGGGATTGAAGGCTTGAATTATGAAGACCTTTGTATCCAACCTGATGTCGAACTTCCCGAGGGGTACAAACCTCCGAAGTTCGAAATGTTTGACGGTACTGGTGATGCGAGAGTCCATTTGAGGACCTATTGCAAGAAATTGGTTGGCGTAGGAAAGGATGAAATAATCTGCATGAAGCTATTCATGAGGAGTTTGAAGGAGGCGCACTGTCTTGGTACATCAACCAAGACCCCAAGAAATGGTCAAACTGGGTAAGCATGGCGTTTGATTTTATGGACAGATTTAGATTCAACATAGAGAATGCACCAGATGTGTTCTACATTTAGAATTTGAAGAAAACCTACAGAAACCTTTCGCGAGTATGCTACTCGCTGGAGGTCCGAAGCCGCTAAAGTCAGACCTGCTCTAGAGGAAGAATAGATGAACAAGTTCTTTTTCCGGGCTCAGGACCCGTATTATTATGAACGGTTAATGATGGTTGAAGGCCACAAGTTCTCTGACATCATCAAATTGGGTGAGCGGATTGAAGAAGGTATTAAAAGCGGTATGGTTACAAATTTTGAAGCCTTGAAAGCCACTAACAAGGCTCTACATTCCAGTGGTGTGTCTAAGAAGAGAGATATGGGAGCCGTAATGGTTGCACAAAGAACCAAGTCCCCACCCAAATACCAAACTTATCCAACACCTCCATTCACATACCATCCAACCCCTAATTACCAAGAACTCTCACCAAATTACCAAGCTCCACCACCTTCCTACCAAGCTCCACCGCCCACATATCAACCTGCTTCGCCCAGATATTCACAACCCTCTCATGTCTACCATACTTATAATTCCCAGCCATCCCATTACCAATCACCCCCTGCACGCCAAAACTTCCCTAGACCTCATCCCAATTTTTATCGCCGCTCTCCAAAGTAATACACCGCCATAGCCGAGCCCATTGATCAGTTGTATGAGAAGCTCAAAGCTGCTGGTTATGTCACACAAATCCCTGCTGCCACCCTTGAGAACCCTTCTCAGTGGGTTAACCCAAAAAAATCCTGTGCATACCATTCTGGCATGAAAGGACACACCATCGAAGAATGCCGCTTTCTGAAGGACAAAATACAAGCTCTCATTGACAACAAGATTATTGTGGCAAAAGACCCCGCTCTAAACGTCCGCAACAATCCTCTGCCAGACCATAAGGGTAGAGGTATCCATATGTTGAAATAGAAGATGATTGGGATCCCGAGGGGTCAATCGGGTTGATCGCAGAAGGCGATGACACAAAGAAACACGCAGTCACACTCAAATCGATCATAGTCCAGATTCAACTATCTAAGAACGCTGAGGTGAATATGTCTATACCATTTGAGTTTGAAGCAGATCCACCTGCAAAGTCACCAGTGCTAATCAAAGTTGAGTTTGTATCACCAGCAAATGCACCGGCACCATTCGAGGTCGTAGTCTTGCCACCCCAAACACACATTCCGTTTGAAGTAAGGATGGCTGCACCAATTCCAGTGGAAATGTCAACCACGCCATCCTTCTATTCAAATGCTATACCTTGGGACTACACAGCTGAGGCGAGAAGGAAAGGAAAGGTCAGGTCTGAGGAAGCTGTCGCAGCACAGCGTATGACGAGAACTGGTAGGGTCTACACCCCTGAGCATCTAGCCGAGCCAAGCAAGCAGGCTGCCAACCGACCTCCCATTATCGAAACAGGTCCTGATGAACTTTGGAGAAAGGTACAGGCTAAGGAATATTCAATCATCGACCAGCTGAACAAGACACCGGCACAGATATCCATCCTCTCTTTGCTACAGAATTTTGAAACACGCAGAAATGCTTTGTTGAAAGTTTTGAGTGAAGCATATGTGCCAAACAACATCACTAGTGGGGAAATGGCCAATATGGTAGGCTAGGTACTGGAGAGTCATAAAATCACTTTTCATGAGGACGAGCTACCACCTGAAGGATTGGGTTACAACAAAGCGCTGCATATCACCGTGCAATGCGAAGATCATTTCATCACAAGGATCTTGATCGATGGAGGTTCTAGTCTTAACATATGTCCGTTAATAACACTCAAGAAATTGGGTAAAGGGATACATGATATAAGGAATGGGGCGATCAATGTGAAAGCCTTCGACGGTTCTCAGAGGTCCACCATGGGGGAGATCATTCTATGTCTGCAGATAGGACCGACTTGGTTCAAAGTGGATTTTCAGGTGATAGATGTGCCAGCATCCTACAACCTGTTGTTGGGACAACCCTGGATTCATGCTGCTGGGCCCGTAGCATCAACGCTAAATCAGGCGGTAAAATTTGAGTGGAACCACCAAGAGGTGATTATTCATGGTGACGGTAGCAACCCCATTTACAGTCGTCAAACTATTCCGGTGATTGACGAAAAAAGGAAGATAGGCGAAGGAACTTACCACCATATTGAACGGGTCAATGCTATCAACAAGGACAAGTGGTGGGACAACAAGATTGACAGCATCCTGAACTGGAGAGGATATGAGCCAGGAAAAGGGCTCGGTAAGAACCTTTAAGGGATCACGAAGCCCATAAAGCTTAAGGAACATGGCACCACTTTCGATCTGGGGTATGAGTACACTTGGAAGGATTTCAACGACTGGTCGCCACCTTGGCGCGGTCCCTATTACCCTTTGGAGCAGCCGATAACTGATCTTGAGCATACTTTCAAGCAGGCCGACACTATTTACGGTTCAGACGAGGAAGAAGCACTTGCAGCAATGAGGAGTTTGTTCCTATAGGACGAAGATATGGATTGCTGTGTTGTTCTCGAGGAGGAGGGGGAGGAAGGCCCTTCCATACAGACTGTAATCAAGGGGACATATCTCAAGAACTGGTCTATCAAGACAACCAAAGCCCGACGAGCCTCGGGGTAGCAAGGCTAAAACAAGCATTATTTACTGTTTTATTTACTAAATGATTTTCCTTTTTTCTGCAATAAAGATATTCAATATTCAAAACAGTTATTCAATCTATCAAAGCATCTTCTAAATCTCTCTTACGAATTCGATATTTATTGCTATTGTTTTCTCTCATTACTTTATTTATACAGCATTACTATTACTTGTCTTGATGAACCGATGACGGTGACATGCAATGAGACAACGCAGCAAACAGACATTGATTCAGATGAAGACGACATACCTGACGAGATTGTCAAAGAAGTTGAGAACTTTTAGAACAGACCTAAGTCCAACCTGGATGAGACCGAAGTTATCAACCTGGGGGATTCAAAAAATGTCAAGGAGACTCGCATCAGCATTCATTTGTCACCATCAGAAAAGAAAGAATACACAGAATTTCTAAGAGAGTATGAGGACGTATTTGCATGGTCGTATGATGACATGACTGGTCTAAGTACGTCTATTGTGGCTCACAAACTGCCAACCAATCCAATGTGTCCACCAGTGAAACAAAAGCTCAGAAAGTTCAAACCCGACATGAGTTTAAAGATCAAAGAAGAAGTTACCAAGCAGATCAACGCCAAAGTTCTCCAGGTAGTGGAGTACCCGACATGGTTAGCCAACATTGTACCTTTGCCAAAGAAGGAGGGTAAGGTCAGAGTCTGCATCGACTACCGGGATCTCAACCGGGCCAGTCCGACATCACGCCGTGGGGAGTGTATTCTTACAAGATGATGCCATTCGGCCTAAAGAATGCAGGGGCCACCTACATAAGGGCCATGACCACCATATTCCATGACATGATTCATAAGGAGATCGAGGTGTACGTGGATGATGTCATTATCAAATAAAAAAAGATGCTGATCACATGGAGAATTTGGGGAAGTTCTTCAATAGATTACGAAAATACAATCTGAAACTAAACCCCGCAAAAGTGTGCATTCGGGGTTCCTGCTGGGAAGTTGCTGGGATTTATTGTAAGCCGCCAGGGAATAGAATTGGATCCGTCAAAAGTCAAAGACATTCAAGAGATACCACCACCAAGGAACAAGAAAGATGTGATGAGTTTCTTGGGGAGGCTTAATTACATCAGCCGGTTTATAGCACAGTCTACAGTGATCTGTGAGTCGATCTTTAAGATGCTGAAGAAGGACGTTGCGACCGAGTGGACCGATGATTGCCAAAAGGTTTTTGACAGAATCAAGGAATATTTGTCAACACCGCCAGTCCAAGTACCGCTCGAGCCAGGCAGACCTTTATTACTCTATCTTGCAGTGTTAGATGGAGCTTTCGGTTGCATTCTGGGACAGCACGATGAAACAGGAAGGAAGGAAGGAACAAGCTATTTACTACCTCAGCAAGAAGTTCACTCCATATGAGGCCTGGTATTCTCTATTAGAGCATACCTGTTGTGCTCTAACTTGGGTCTCCCAAAAGCTGAGGCATTACTTCTGTGCCTACACAACATATCTTTTATCAAGGATGGATCCATTAAAGTACATCTTTAAGAAGCCCATGCCCATTGGCATGCTAGCCAAGTGGAAAATCTTGCTGAGCGAATTCGACATTGTTTACATGACTCAAAAGGTAGTTAAAGGACAACCTTTGGCGGACCATCTTGCTGAGAATCCCGTAGGCGGAGGATACAAAGACTTGAAAACATATTTTCCTGATGAGGAGGTATCATTCATAGGAGAAGACATTGCATAATCCTATGATGGTTGGAGGATGTTCTTCGATGGAGCAACGAAATTCAAGGGAGTCAGTATTGGAGCAGTCCTAGTATTAGAGACCGGTAAGCATTATACGATATTCACCAAACTCAGGTTCCCTTGCACCAACAATATGGCCGAATATAAAGCTTGCATCTTGGGGCTCAATATGGCCATTGACGTGAACGTCCAGGAACTGTTAGTGATCGGTGATTCAGACTTATTGGTACATTAGGTACAGGGAGAATGGGCAACAAATAATTCCAAGATACTGTCATATCTGCACTACGTACAGGAATTAAGAAAGAGATTCACAAATATAGAGTTCCGGCACATCCCTAGAATCCATAATGAGTTCGCCGACGCATAAGCTACTTTGTCCTCAATGATCCAGCATCCGGACAAGAATTTCTGACCCTATTCCCATAAAAATCCATAATCAGCCAGCTTAATGTGCCCATATCGAAGAAGAAGCAGACGAAAATCCTTGGTTTCATGACATCGATAAGTACTTGGAAAAAGGAGAATACCTCGAGCTTGCCAATTCCACTCAGAAACGCACACTTCGGAGCTTGTCAACCAATTTCTTCTGCAGCGGAGGAACCCTGTATAGGAGGACTCCTGATTTGGGGTTACTAAGGTGTGTTGACGCAAAAGAGGCATCAAAACTGCTGGAAGAAATTCATGTTGGGACCTATGGGCCACATATGAACGGTCTTATTTTAGCAAAGAAAATACTCCGAGCTGGTTACTTTTGGATGACTATGGAAACGGACTGCATCCAGTATGTTTGGAAGTGTCACCATTTCCAGATATATGGGGATATGATAAAGGTGCCTCCAAGTGAGCTCAATGCAACCAGCTCACCATGATCGTTCGCCGCTTGGGGTATGGACGTTATTGGACCAATCGATCCTGTCGCATCCAATGGCAACAGGTTGATTTTAGTCGCCATTGACTACTTCACTAAATGGGTCGAAACATCCTCCTACAAAGCAGTTACTAAGAAAGTCATGGCTGACTTTGTCCGCGACCACATTGTTTGTCGGCTCGGAGTTCCAGAGTCAATCATCACCGACAATGGTTCTGATCTCAACAGTGACTTGATGAAAGCTATGTCTGAAACTTTCAAGATCAAACACAAGAATTCCACAGCATACAGACCTTAGATGAATGGAGCCGTAGAGGCCGCTAACAAAAACATCAAGAAGAAAATAAGGAAGATGATAGAAAGGCACAAGCAGTGGCATGAAAAGTTATCATTCACTTTATTGGGATACCGCACCACTGTCCGCACATCAACAAGGGCAACTCCCTATATGCTAGTTTATGGTACAGAGGCTGTAATTCCTATCGAAGTGGAGATTCCGTCTCTAAGAATTATGCAGGAAGCTGAGCTCAGCGATGCAGAGTGGGTAAGAAGACGTTATGAGCAACTAGCCCTCATAGACGGGAAGAGAATGAATGCAGTATGTCATGGTCAACTATATCAGAACAGAATGGCCAGGGCCTTCAACAAGAAAGTCAAGCCGAGACGATTCACACCAGGGCAGCTGGTGTTAAAGAAAATCTTTTTGCATCAAGATAAAGCCAAGGGGAAGTTATCTCCCAACTGGAAAGGTTCGTACATGGTTCATAGAGTGCTAACAGGAGGAGCACTCATACTTGCAGAAATGGACGGAGAAGTATGGCCGAAACTGATCAATTTAGATGCAGTCAAGCGCTACTATGTGTAATTGTTTATGTTTCCGCAAATGATGTAATTTGAACTACGCCTGACCTGATTCCCGTTTAAGAGGGGATATGTAGGCAGCCCTATGGGTTCGGTCACAATTCAATAAAAATCTATTTTTCCCCGCAATTGGAAACTGGGGCAGAATTTTGAGGAGGGCCCTCTAAATTTTGAAGCGAGTAATGGTCCACAAGCATTCACCCAGCCAACTGGCGCAGAATTTTGAGGAGGACCCTCAAAATTCTGAAGCAAGTTCAGCCAATCGCCACGCGAGCAGCAGTCAGAGGCGTCCACCCAGCAAACTAGGGCAGAATTTTGAGGAGGGCCCTCAAAATTCCGCAGCGGGAGAGGTCGCAATGTCTCAAGTCGTGCCATGTCGTCGCTTCATCTAAAACTATTTTAGATTATATATTATACTTTTACAAAAATCATGCATATTTATTTTCTGAAGCAGCTTGTTTAGCAAACGCTACCCCCAATAACACAGACAGTATCATCATGATCAAGCAAACGAGCCAAGCAGGGCCAGCAGGAATGCGAACTAAACTTTCCCCCTTAAAAACTCACGATCTTTCTTTGGATGCAGGCACAAAATTGCAAAAGCCCCAAAACATATTATCCGCTCCAAAAGACAGACATCGTTCCTCAAACTCGTCATGCCAACACTTATTATCATCACAAACAATGCTTCATTATCACAATGCTCTACCGCAATTTAACACCAGCTAACAACTTCTGTTGTCCTTCCTTAAATATTGCATAAGGCTACCTTTCTGCCTTCCCAGACTAAACATTGTCTCTATCTGCATCCGCATATTGCATAAGGCTACCTCTCTGCCTTCCGAGACTAAACGTTGTCTCCATCTTCATTCGCATATTGCATAAGGCTAACTTTCTGCCTTCCGAGACTAAACGCTTTCTCCATCTGCATCCGTATATTGCATAAGGCTACCTTTCTGCCTTCTGGGACTAAAAAATGTCTCTATCTGCATCCGCATATTGCATAAATCTACCTTTCTGCCTTTCGAGACTAAACGTTGTCTCCATCTGCATTCACATATTGCATAAGGCTACCTTTCTGCCTTCTGAGACTAAATGTTGTCTCCGTCTGCATTCGCATATTGCATAAGGCTACCTTTCTGCCTTCCGAGGCTAAACGTTGTCTCCATCTACATTCGCATATTGCATAAGGATACCTTTATGCCTTCTGAGGTTAAACGCTACCTCCATTTACTTCTCAAAAGCGACCGATGCCCCTAGCATTTACTGCATTTTCCTTTTGGGCTAAGCTCTTCCCCTTTAATTCGCAAGACTAAGATCTGTCTTGTCAGCATCATACTATTGCATCTTCATGGGCTGAAATATCGCCAATTTATCCAAAGGCGTCATCGTTCAGAGGAACCATCTTCAGGGCCCGAGAACACCATGTCATGGCCTGAGGATCTTTTTTATCAGTTTGCATATCATTATTCAAAGCGTCATGGTTCGGAGGCACCATCTTCATGGCCCGAGAACATCATTTCATGGCCTGCGAATCCTGCATCAAGAAATTCATGGCCTAGGACATCATGGTCTAAAGACGTCATCTTTAACCGTCCAAAGACAGCATTCATAGTCTAATGGGAATTTGCATCATGTTTAAATTACGCACGATATGTTTGTATTACTCATTTGCAGGTAACCCCGCAAGCAACATCCATCATGGCAGGTGCGGTCCCGCTCCAGTTCTCCTAACTACCCCGTAAGCCACTTGTTCGCCCAACCTTGCACTTTGCGTCCATCCTTATAAAACTCCATCGATATATTTAGCTGATGGATCCTGAACTACATACGGCCCGACTCCTGTAAAACCAAGGATATGTAGGCAGCTCAGAAACCAAGGTGTGGCCCGAACCTTTCAAGTTATTTCCACTCAGTCAAATTGGCCATCATGTCTTTACCCGACAACTCTTCCATCCTTCCCGGGTAAAGAGGGGAAGCTGTTGATACACAATTTTTCTTCAAATTATTTTTAAAATTTGCATATATACCTTCAAAATCAAGTTCCATAACAATTGGTATTTTTCCATAATTTTCTCATGTTCTTACAAATTTGTTTCCAATTTATCTAGTATTTTTATCTCTAATAATTAATTGTAAATTGCATTATAAATGATTCCAAATATATCTCTTGACTTAATAAATTATTTTTGACCTTGGTAATATCAAATTATTTCACAATTAGCCAGATTGGCACTCTTTGGCTATAATTGCAACAACTTTGCAATTATAGCCTACTCATATGCTTTATGCTTTTTTGGCCCAATAATTTGTCATTTTATATTTTAAATACTAATTAATCATGTTAATTTAATTTTATTAATTATCAATTTTATTTTTATAATTATCAGCTATTTTTATAAATTATTTATCTATTTTATGGGGTATTTAACAAATAATCATTTTTTCATTTCAATTCTAACATATTAAAACCGGACCCCTTACCCACTTAAACGACCCAATACCCCAGGCTTAATACCTAATTTAATCCTGGCCGTTGATTAATTTTTTATCAACGGTCCAGATCCCCTCTTTCCTAATTTAACCTTAAAGACTACCCATTCCCCCTCTCATTCTCTTTGCCGTTACATCTCTCATCTCTCTCAAAACCCTCTCTGCTAAACCTAGCTCCTCTCACTGGTCGTTGCCTTGCCGGTAACCACGGTGGTCTCACCACCATCCCAAGCCCCATGGCTCCTTCCTATGCCGGATTGATGTTTTCCTGAGGTTTTCAAGGGAACCAGAGGCGGTTCACTTACCTCACATGATCTCACATGCCGTTCTCCGGCCATCCATGGCCGTCTGAGTAAGATTCTGTTATTTCCGGCTAGAACCAGTAGTTTCTAAGCCATTTCTCCTTCTCTTTGGGTTGTCTCTATGAAACACTAACTATCAGTCTCTGATTTTCATAGATCTATAACAGATCTTGGCTTATTCCGAGCTATTTTTGGTGTTTTCAAAGGTTTTCCGATTTTCATGAAATGACTCTGCACCTTCTAACTAGGGTTTTCAAACCTCTTTTAAAAAATGATTTCCCTTCATATTTTAAGTATTATCTTATGATTTTTATTATGTTTAAGCTTTATCCGAGCCTTTTCCCTTTGTGTCTGAATAATTTCGTTAAAACCCCTAAAAACATAGCTTTCACCTATGGCTCTGAGTTTATTTACAACGATGTGTTCATTTGTTCTATTGTGTTCACTCTGTTCTCTTGTTTATTCTGTGATTTCGTGATGTTTTACCCCATATTGCTTGTTAGAGTTTGTGGTTGCTATTACCATGCTTAATATGTGATTCATCTCTACTCATTGTTTATCGCAACCTCTAAATATTCACCTTTCCTGTTTGCATTATGCTTATTCAGTGATTCATGTCATTGTCCTATCTAAACCCCTAATTCCATATTATTTTACCCTATTTTAATCACTAGGGTTTCTGACTCTCTTCTATTATGTGTTTAATTTGTATAAGCTATGCTGATTCTTAAATCAGTACTACTCTTATTTCGAATCCCTAATTTCCTGTGATTGATTTCCTTTAATTGATTTCCAGTGATAATCTTTATGACTATTAGTTATTTCTTGCTTTATTACTATCAATTGATTATTACAGTAGTGCTTTAATGAACCTGCCCCCAATTCCCTACTCTGTGCTTACTATGTATGAATCTTTCCTTATTTGCTTCCTTTCCTTACTTGTAACATTTTCCTACCGTTGGAGAGTTAAATCCCTTAATTAAGGAAGTACCCATACTATTCTTAAACTGATTAATTCTGATTCCCTTAATTGTTGCCCGACTTTTATCTGCACCTTATTTACTAGTGTTTTCGAAGCTATATATACCCAGGCCTCTTATTTTCCAAACACACGATTTGATATGTTCAAATCTCTCTCTCTCACAATTAAAAAAAGAACTCTTTGCTCTCTCTTTTGTGCTAGCTACTGCTATTCTAAGTTAGTCGGCTGCAAGCCAAGGCTAACAATTGTGCATATCCTACTTCCTGTTTGTGTTACTGCTTTCTTCACTCTACTGGTATGTTCTAATTTAGATTTCAGTCCTCAAACCAACATGTTTCTATTACTGTTGTAATTCAGTACGTTTCTAATTTTCTTTTACTTAGTATTCAACATGTATATAGTATCCTAAACTCCCCTTTGCATGTTAAGTTAGGCTTTACTTGACCAGCATGTTTCTTTATAGTTAGCACCTTCTTCTTACATGAATCTCCATTCCTATGACTGGTACATTAGTTTAATCATGGACTTAGTTGTTTTGGTGTTAATCTAACCTAGTACTTTATTGTACCCCTAATCCTCTGATTCTTTAGGAGCTTCTGATTGTATGCCTATATGTGTGTCTGCTTGCTACATGTTTGCCCTCACATGTTGTGTATTTGTCCCTCAAATCCCATTACCCCTGTTTGTGATTGTTGGACTATCCCTGGTCCTTTGTGTGATGTTGAACTTCTATTCCAATCAAATTTCCCTCTTCAAAATGGTTTTCTTACTTACCCTTTCTCAAAATTATTTTCTTACTTAAACCCTTTTAAAAATAAAAAGCACTCTCACATATACTCTTAGAAATCTAGGTTATGCCCCTTCTGTGTGAGCATTGCCTTGGGAACTTTGAGCTCCCTCTGAACTTTACACAAAGAAGCTGGCCATTCCACACTGCACTTACTCTATTTTGGCTATGAAATCTGGGTGTGAGCACTGCCCGGGAGCCCTTGAGGTCCTTAGGGAACTCTGACACACCCGGATTATGAGAAGGTTGTGAAACAATACCGGACATTGAGGACTTGGATACTTGAGCCTATTATGTAGGCTCCCTATAGTTAACTTCTTATTTTCCTTCAGTTGTGTAACTTGTATTCAATGGCCTGTAATAATTATTTGTAAACAACTCTGGGGTCAGCTAGTGAAAATGGATGGGTGATATGCATGTTGTAGTATAATTAAGGGTAGAAACTATGCCTCTAGGTTTATTTTCTCTATGCGTAATAGTAGCCATGTTTAGGTACACCATGTCATGCATTAGATATCATGCTACTTAGGATTTATGTGTATTCGACATCTCCACGCTTAGAAATCCTGCCTATAGGATAAATAATTACAATAAAATAAGTTGCTATTACGTGATTCCGCCCATGTTCAGAAATTTCACTAGAAGTACTGTCTTAGGATAAATAAGTTGTAATCACGTCTCATCATGCTATACACGTAGAGATCCTGTTTTAGGTAAACAACCATTAAAAATCTGTCACCTATGTTATTCCTGAAACTGTGCATAATGCAATGATTCTATGTGCATTTAGAAATCCTGTTTAAGTTATTATGCTTCATGTTGCATTAGATACCATGCTATAGGATCGTATCTATTTAACTGCATTTATTCTAAATACATAACAGCCCCTTGTTCTCAGCAACTGGTAATTAGTCTTTGTACATCTTCACACCTAGAATCGCATGTTATTAGCTATAATAACCTAGAGTCATTAACAAATCAGTATACTGTTGCATGTTATCCTACACTTAGGCAAGCCTTAGGTAATTAACTTTAAAAAGATAAAATCAGAACTGCCTTTGTGATCATGTTTAAATGTCAGCATGCTTAAAACTAGTAGGCAAGCTTGATTAAGACTTCCTCTCTGAGTTATGCCATAATCTGTCTATCACCTAGATACCATGTTTTAGGATTCTGAATTAATATGGACCTTAATTGTGTATGAGACATGTTGTTTATGTGTACTATGTATGGAGGAATATTTGATCCTTTATTTGTTTTCTATGTTTTCCTTTATCTGCAGTCCTACTTGTTTTTGGTATCTGTCACCTTAGAATTTTACCTTTAAAACCTTAGGGTCTGCCTAGTACCTCCTTTTAGGATAGAAGTCCTAATTTCCTCCAGGACTTATAGGAAGGGACGGGTAACAGCATGCAATAGAGGTCGAGATCATCACTCATTTTAATAACCTTACGGGGTGGGAAGGGTAGAATATGGATATGATGACCGGTGCGCTAATACCACGTGTAGCCCCTCTTCAAGGAGTGATTACTGGGTATTGCATTTATATGATCCATATTATTATAAACCTAGCACACCTTTTATATGCTAGCTCGTAATCCCTTTTCAAAATCCAATCTTCATTACTGTTTTTCTAAGCATCTACATGCTTAAGACTTAAATCCCCTCTTATTTGATCCTTTACTTGTTATTTACTAGTTATACAAATTCACGAAATCATTTGGCCGGGAACCACACTTGTGAATCCTGAGGGGTACCTAACACCTTCCCCTTAGGATAATTTCAAGCCCTTACCCAAATATCTGGTTAGCAACGTAGTTATAATTGAACCCCTTAGGTGCCCTAATGCACCGATAAAATCGTTAGGTGGCGAATCTTCAAAATACGCAAACCCCTTTCCCAAAAGGAACGAGTTGTCCCAACCAATGTCATAAACCTGATATTCCGCGAGGAAAAAAAAGGGGCGCTGCACTCACTAGACCGAATCATCATGACGGACTGTGCGGGCTTCTTGGGTTCCCCCTCCTTATGTATTATCTCGATCATGTTGGTTTCATCATGGGTTGGCAATGGGTTCTGATTGATGTTGGGTGCCTCCGGGGTTTGGACTACAATCTCGTTTGTGTCGATGAGCTCCTAGATGGCATTTTTCAGATGCCAACACTTCTCTGTATCATGTCCCGGAGTACTAGAACAGTAGGCACAGCTCAAGGAGTAATCAAGATTCTTTGGAGGAGGGTTTGACAATTTCTACTCAATTGGCCTCAGCACATCCAACTACCTCAATCTCTGGAATAAACTGGTATAAGACTCCCCCAACAGAGTGAAAGTTTTCTTCCGTTGTAACCTCTTGTTTTTGAACACTAGTTTTGGCCGGAAACTTGGCCTGGTAGGATTTCGATAGGCTCGCAGGGGTGGGTAAGCATTTTGTGGAGCTGGGTAGGTGTTTTGTGGGGCTGGGGCATGCCATTGTGAATAGGAAGGAGTTGAGTATATGATTGGGCGTGGTGGACAGAAATTTGAGGGTCTGGTGATGGGAAGTAATATTGGGGTGGATTATATGGAGTTTGGGGGTAGGATCGGTGATGGGGTCGAGGCTGGGTATAATGGGGTGACGGGCCCCTCGGTCCAAACCATGATCCTGAATCAACTGTTGCCACATCTTCTTTCTTCTTCTTTCCAATCACTCCCTCGGTACCATTCTGAATGGCTTGGCTGGTTGCTTTGATGCCCGAGTAGCTCATGATTTTGCTTGATTTAAGCCCTTTCTCCACCATGCCGCCCATCTTTACTACCTCATTGAAAGACTTGCCTATGGCCGATATCAGATGGCCAAAGTAAATAGGTTCCAGAGCCTGCAAAAAGTACTCCACCATTTCGTTTTCCTCTATCGGGGGGTTAACTCTTGCCGCTTGTTCTCTCCAACGAAATTCGTATTCCCTGAAACTTTCACTAGGCTTCTTCTCAATCTTAGTCAAAGGCAAACGATCTGGAACAATCTCGATGTTGTATTGGAAATGACGAGCGAATGCTTGGGCCAAATCATCCCAAGTATACCATTTATGTGATGCTGACGAGTGTACCACTCCAATGCCGCACCACTCAAACTCTGGCTAAAGTATGCCAACAATAGTTCATCTTTCCTACCGGCTCCTCTCATTTTACTGCAGAATCCCTTCAAATGTGCCACCGTGTCTCCGTGCCCATCATAAAGGTCAAATTTAGGCATTTTGAATCCCACAGGCAGCTAAACATCGGGAAATAAACACAAATATTTGTACGCTACACTCACCTGGCCTCCCAATCCTTGCATGTTCCTGAACGATTGTTCCAGGCTTCTTACCTTCCTGAACATCTCCTCCTGCTCTAGGTTTTTAGGTGGTTTCTCAGTCTCGACAGGGAGGTCAAAACGAGGAGTGTAGGAGTAATGGTCTGGGGCCTTGAAAATAGGCTCCGGGGGATAGTATTGGTTATCTTGGGTATGGAATAATGGCTCACTGGAGGATCGATGGAGTGCAGCGGGCGGGGGTGCTATGAAAACAGGGATAGCTGGTGGAGGGGGGTATGGGATTGGTTTGGCTGGTGGTGCTTGTGTTGTTTGGGAAGTGGTGCCCTGACAGTGGTGGTAATAGGGGAAGCCTGGTGGATGTTGTGGAGATGAGTCAATAGTGGGAGGTCCTTGGGATTGAGCTAGTGGCGGGATCAAAGCAGGGTTGGCGGGGTATGATGGTGGTGGATGATCCTTCATCCATGCTTGTTACATCTCTGCCATTTGGTGTTTCAACTTATGTAACTCCTCTTTCAGATTAACATCAGACTCTTCTCCCTCCCTTGACGGATCAAGAACACTTGCATCCAGCTCTTTTCCAGCCATGCTCAACTTGTCTTTAGACCTGGTGTTGTACGAGTGGGTTGCCAGAATGCCAAACAAACTAACCACCTGCCTTAACTCAATGACAACAGCAAACTTGTCAGCATTAAAAGATTTAACAGATAGGCAACCGAACATTTGGGATGCAATGCACCTGGACAGTTAAAGTTTCTACTCATGCATTTAAACGGCTGCATGTTTTATCCCGGCTTTTAGCTAACTCTTCGCGTTTTGCGCTTTCCTCTTCTCTCTCTTTTTATTTCACTCCAAAACCTTTTTGTTGCCTCCCTCTTATTTTGCACTTGTTTTTCCTCTCTTGTTTTGCCATTATTTCCTTCCACTCGATTTTCTTAATTTTCTTTCTCTCTTTGATTTTTCCCTTATTCTTTTTTATGGTTATGATAGAATCCTATGGGGGTTGCCTACGTATCATGGTGCCGCATGAATCAGATCATTAAGTAGCTCAGGGAACAAATGCGAAATAAAAGAAAGATAGATTTTTTGGTTTTTTTTCTTTTTTTTTTAAATTTTCATAAAATAAACAAAACAAAATATTCTGATTACACGACTTCCCATACAAATTTAAACATGAGAACAAACAGACTTAACAAGTGGACTAACATACTCCAAAAGAAAGATGGAAATACAGACTCGAAAATGGACTAACAGACTCCAAAAGAAAGATGAAAATACAGACTCGAAAACAGACTAACAAACTCCAAAGAAACTGAAAATACAGACTCGAAAAAAAATTATGCATCCATAAGTGCCTCAATTACTGCTCCATAGGCCTGCGGGACATCAGTCGATCTCGCCGCGGGCCTATGTGCCATATCTTCTTGAATGTAAAATAGGTCATCCATGATCTGTCGGACAAAAATCATAATGGAAGCGAAGAACATGGACCTAGTCATGTCTTCACCCTCGTTGCACTTCATCGCAATGTAGTCCGCAATGCTCCTAGCCCTTTCTTTGATAGTAACCTTCTGTTGTAGCAACCGTCCAATCTGCTGAGATCTGGCCCCCAAAATTTGTTCGGCTGTATGATTTTGCTCTTGAAGCTGCTGCAGGTCTTTCTCTAGCTGCGACATCATGGCATAGCAGTGTTCTCTTTCTGCTTTGAAATCTTTTGCCTGCTTGGTCATTTTGTTCTCAAGGACGGTGATCTTTTTCTTCAACCCCACGGCTTCATTGTCATATTTTTCTTTTAACTGTTGAACCAAGCATGCTATTTCCTATGCATTCCTAGCAATATTTGTTTGAACCTTTTCCAATTCGCCCTCGGTATTTTTAAGATCAAAACTATATTCACCCGCTTTCCGCTAAGATTATCTATAAGCTTTTCATCTTTTGCACTTCTGGCGGGGTTCTCGGTTGCTATTTTCATTTCCCGAATTTGGGCACGGAGGGCGTCATTTTCTTCAGCCAGCTTTTTCTTTTCACCCTCATCCGTGGCGGCTTGCAAACCATTCTCAAATTGAACATCCCTGACTTGCTTTTCCAGCCTTCCTTGGACTTGTACTCATTCTCCTTGGTCAACCAAGCCCAGTGTTCCTATGACGCTTCAACAAATTCCTGGATGTGGGGCCTTTTGGTTGGTCTTTTAGGTTCGGCCCTTGCAGTGTTCTTTTTTCTATACCAAGCAAGATAGGCTGGTGAGACCTCGCCTTTAGACAAGTCACCCACTCGAGTGTTTGCCGTCAGATACTGGCACTCATTCCAAATATGACGAACTGTTTCTTCATGGAATTGGCCGTCGGAGCTGACTTCGACCGCATAAACACTAAGATCATCATCTGGATGTATTACCTGGCATCTTCTTACTATCTCATCACTCGGTATGGAACGTAAGGATGAATGCCTCGAAGACCCATTAAGAGGACCGGTAGCCGGCATATACACAACTTCTTTGACGGGAAGCCAACCCAATGTCCATTCTATTTGTCCCGCTGTTATGGAGCGAAGGCAGGATACCCAATTTCCAAACCCTTTTGGCAATTCGAAACCTGAGACCCTTGTGTCGAACTCTTCAATGTAGCTCTTTCCCATGGATCCATAATTTATATATCGAGAGCGGTGACACAGATGCTCAATCATCCACATTTGTAGTAGAAAATTTCACCCCTCGAAAAAATCTACCCCAGCTTTACAAGCCGTGAGAGCTCGGTATATCTCAGACACCATCATAGGGGCAAGAGTGCTCTTGCCGTTGGTAATCAAAACACTGACGACTCCAGCTACACGCAGATCAAATTCCCATCCTTCCGGGGAAACACTGTGAACAACTAATTTTTTACCACACCGAAAATTTTAGTGTAAATATTTCTTTGAGGTCTAATCTTAATATTTAAATTTTTTATCTTACTCTTAATAGGTTTTATTTAAAAAAATTAAAAATAACAAAAAATATTCACATTCTTAGAATATAAGATTTGTTCCTATAGAAGAA
>MDKI01033578.1:0-10557 GCA_005239505.1 Nicotiana paniculata | reverse complement strand
TATATATATATATATATATGCACTTTTTCGGCACCAAATGTAAATAATTTACGACGTGGCATAAAAGTGATAATACCCAAAAATAGCTACCAAAGAATTTGCAAAGGACTACATGATAGATTCCATGATTAACTAAAAATTAGGAGAAAAAATACGCAAAACTAATAGCATTTTCTAGAAAAATACAGAAGATATTTTCAAACCAATAGATAATTTTAAGTGACATTTCATAAAGTACACTTGTTTTATTTATTTTAATTTAATGGTATTTTATTAGTTTTGGATGAAAAAAGAGATTTTTTCATTTCCCATTTTCCTAGTTCTAAAAAAGAAAGTTAACTTTTTTCATCTTCCCTATTAATCGCTTGACATTTTCATTGTTGTACCACTATTGAAAATCATAATTTTTTTTTTGGTAATAAAAGATTATATTCTACTAAAAACAAAACATATTACATAAGGGAGCTAGTATCATGGTGGTTGTACAGTAACATCATATATGAATTTTTCTGCATGCCTAGATGGGTCTAAAGTTGGAGTAAATGACAAAAAAGGGGCTACATTGTTGGAGGTTGTTGTAGCAGTTGGCGATGATGAGAGAAAAGTAGTATGAGTTCCAGTAGGGTCTCCGATTGAGATTGGAGATACACGTCGAAGAAGGTGTGGACCATGAATATCGCATGTAGTTTATCCATGACAAAAGAGGGTGCCTCATAGTATTTGTTGGTGGTGATATCTGTTGATGTATCCAAAATGTGATTTGCTAAGCCATCTGCAACCATGTTTTTCTCCCTATATGTATGCTTGATCAGTGGATTACCCAGTTGTTGGAGGACGAACCTGCAATCATTCAACAAATCTAAGTAAGCAAGACTGTCAGTTTGTAGTAAAGTTATTACCTCAGTGGAATCAGTTTCAACTTCTAATGGGATTAGGCAGTGGCTTAGGGCCATCTTGAGTCCTAGCCTGAGGGCATTCAGCTCCATTTGCATGCTATTTGCCTTGAATGTGCAACCTGTGAAGCCTACTTTCCAATTTCCTAGGGAGTCACGAATGACACTACCAAACTGGAGATGCGGATTGAAGTGCATGTCGCACCATCTGTATTTAACTTAAAAAATCCTACATTTGGTGGTTGACATTTAACATATAACAAATTTCTTTTTGTTTGAATCCACTCTTTTGGCCAAGGTAAAAAAATTCTTGTGTTGTATGCAAGACCAAGTTTAAGTTGACATAGTCATTAGAGTTTTCAAAGATATTTTTGTTTCTTGTTTTCTAGAGATGCCAAAGGCAGTAGGGAATCAGCATTGACGATGGCAACTCTTGTGAGGGTATGTCACGTGTTTCCATGATGAAGTGTCGCAGTCATGGATTAAATTTAGAGTGGTTTTGTGTTTGAGGAATAGAGGGAGCTGTAATATTAATATGAGACCAGAGAACATGTGTTGCTTGGCAATTGAAAAAGATGTGTGGAATAGTTTCCTCGCCACTATAGCAGATGGAGTAAAGTGCGGATTGAACTATGCTAAGATGATATAGATAGAAGGCTGTAGGGAGCCGGTTATGTGCAAGTAACCAAATAAAATGGGTAATTTTTTGTGGTAGTTTCAACTTCCAAACCCATTGAAAAGAGGTGGTATTATGGGGTTGGTAGAGTGCTTCATAAAGAGATTTTACCAAAAATCGGCCATTGTTTGTGAGGCTCCATATAATGCGATCATGAACATTTAGGTAGTAAAAAAAATAGACACCTAAAAATTGATTTCTAATAGACGCTGACAAATCAAAGGAAGGGGAAGAGATATCTTAAGCATGGTTAGGATGGAAGGATTCTAAGGATGCAGTCATTTCAGGAGCAGTTAGTGGGCTGTGAATCAGTTGCCTAAGAGATATATTTGGTTCAAACCAAGAGTCATTCCAGAAATTGATATGCCTTCCCGTAGTCGGCTTCCAAAGAAGTCCTCTTTGACAATAGTTCCAGCCCGTTGGATGTTAGTCCAAGTGGTCGAAGATGTGACCCTTGGTTGAGATGGGTGGGCATATTTGGAAATAAGGATTGAGGCCCAAAAGGAATATGGTGATTGAAATAGACGCCAAGCAGTGTTACCTAGGAGGCTTGATTATTTTCCTTTAGACGTTGTATTCATAGACCTCCTTCAATTTTGGGAGCAGTAATTTGTTTCCAATTAATAAGATAAAGTTTCCTACTAGTAGTTGTGGAGCCCCACAAAAAATTTCTTTGATATTGTCTAACTTATTGAGAATCGATGAAGGAATTTTGACTAACTGCATGACATGGGTTGGAATTGCATTGAGTGTGGATTTAATAAGAGTGCCTCTACCTGCTTTAGATAGAAATATTGTTTTCCAGCCCGCTAATCGTGCTTTAAAGTTGTTAAATAATAATTGGTAATCCCTATTGGTGAAGCGATTGATAGAGATGGGGAATCCTAGATATTTTTCAAATGTCGAACCTTCCAACATATTAAAAGAAGTGAGGACAAAATTTTTATCCGAATTCGAGCAGTTTTGTGAGAAGAAGATTTTTGATTTATTGAAGTTAATATTTTTTCCTGATTGAAAGTAAAGTGATTGATGTGTTAAATAATTGAGTGATATGAAGTCGTAGTAATATTAGTGGTCCGAATAATGTCATCGGCAAAGAAAAGGTGAGAAATTGTTGGACCTTTCTTGGAGATTCTAATTGGATCCCACGATGTGTAATCCACCGCTACATTGATACTTCTAAAGAACATTTTCGTGCATATAAGGAACAAGTATGGGGATAGGGGGTCACCTTGACGGAGTCCTCGGGATGGGGAGAAGAAACTAGTGGGAGAGTCGTTAATGAGTATTGACACGGTGGAAGTGGTGACACAAAACATTATGAGATTGACAAAATGTGAAGGGAAGTGAAAATGCATGAACATGGCGGACAAAGGACCATTCCATGCGATCAAACGCCTTTTTCGAGGTCAAGTTTGATGAGAGCCTGGCCTCGCTTTCCTTTGATTTTATCAAAATGTGTGAGGATTTCCTGGACAATAATCGCATTATCCGCTGCCCGACAAGATTGTTGAAAACTAGATTGAGTAGGGCCAATTATTTTGGAGAGAAATGGCTTGATGCGATTAACGAGAATTTTATTATAACTTTATAAATAGTATTACAAAGGCTAATATGACGATAGTGTGTGAGAGAAGAGGCAGTTTGGTTCTTTGGTATAACACATATATAGGTTAATTTGATTTATGGAGGAATACGCTTTTGTTGAAAAATGTCGTAACAAAATTGCAAGACAGATTCTTTAACTTCGTGCCAATAAAATTGGTAGAAGTGTGGGTGAAGCCCGTCAGGGCCAGGAGATTTAAAAGGTTTGAATGAATTTATAGCTCCGACAATTTCCACATTGTCAAGAGGCCCTGTAAGAGTGATTCTATCATTAGTGGATAATACATCGAAACTATTTAACGGAGATGTAGCAGGAGATGATAACTGGTTTGTGGTAAAGAGAGTAGTAAACTACTCCAAAATAAAAGAGTTAATGGCGTTAGTATCAAAAGTCCAGTTACCCGTTTAATCTTTTAAGGCAGTTATTTTATTATGCCGCCTTATTTGAAGAGTTGAGAGGTGAAAAAAGCGAGTGTTCACATCCCCATCAGCAAGCCAATTGATGCGGGATTTTAATTTTCAAAATTTCTCAAGTTTTAATAAGTTATTAAACTCTTTAATGAGATCTCGATCAAGTTGTTGTAGAAAAAGGCTCGTGGGGTAATGAGACCCCCTATCCTATCAAGAGGTATCTCTTTTTTTGAACATGTTAACAAATGTGTAAATATTCCATTCTTGTACATCTATTTTGAATTGTTGGATGGTGGAAAGCAAGTTATGGTGATTATTGATCCAAATATTAGAAATGAGAGGTCGGAGAGATGGGTGGGAGTTCCAGATGCTTTCAAAACGAAAAGGCTTGAAATTTACAGTAGTTTGTGGGAGGAAGCTAAGTAGTAAGGGGCAATGATCAGAATGCGTCCTAGGGAGATGTCTAACATTTGCTTCTGGGAATAAGTTAATCCAATCATAGTTTGCAACTAGCCTGTCTAGTCTTTATAAAATATAGAAGAAGTTGCGCCTATTGTTTGTCCAAGTAAACCTACTTACCTTATAACCTAAATCAACTACGTGACAATAATTAAGACAATTAAGGAAGCTATCTATTCGTGAATTATTTATAGCACGACCTCCAAATTTCTCGGAGGCTCTAGTGACTTCATTGAAGTCTCCGCCCACCAATCATGGTCCATTATAATTATCAAAAAGGCAACGTAAGTTATGCCATAAGGATTGACAGTTTTGTAAATAAGAACTTGCGTAAATGGCAGAAAATAAAAACTGAAGGGATAATGATTTTACCTCCACCATGCAGTGAACTTCTTGATTGGTAACTGTTATTTCTGCTATTTTAAGGAGATTTTCTTCCCAAAGGATAGAAATGCCTCCCGCATTGCTCTCAGCAGCTATTGAGGCCATACCAGTGAAGTTGAAGTCATCACGAAGGTGAGAGTGATCACTTAGATGAGTTTTCGAGAGGACCACAAGTGAAGGGTGATGATAATCAAGTAATGAGCAAAGACTACGTTTAAACTCCTGTGAACGTGCTCCACGACAATTCCAAATAACGAAATTCATAAGACAGCTAGTTGATGGAGTAGAATGAAAATCAGGAACTGATGGGTTCCCCTGACTCAGAGTCAGAACTAGCACTAGTGCAAATTTTCCTACATCCGGATTGATAGTGGGGCGAAGCTTGATGAGACATTTTTTGAGATTTGACGGGCAGTTGAGATAAATATTTTTTTGAATTGCTCCTTTGGGATCAAGACTTGCATGTCTGTGAGGTCGACTAACTCGGTGCAGGACTCCCTGAGTTCTTCTGCTAAGACTGATATTTCTTGCTGGGTCATCCCTAGTTGGGTTTCCTGCGATGGAGTTGCCAGCTAGAGGTCGAGAGGACTTGTGGGTGAAGGCGGATTGACTTGTATGTGGAGTTGCATGGGGGAATGGAAGGTGGTGTGTTGATGAATCCATGGAATTTGATAAGGTCGAGAAGAGGGAAGCGAATAGAATGGCAATTCCCCTGGGAGGAGAGGAGTTTGAGGAACTAGCAGGGGAGGATTTTGCCAATTCTGATATGGTATTTGAGGTTGGTGTTGTGGGATCAGTAGAATTGATGGAAACTGAGGGTGCATTTCTACTAGTTGACTCATGAATTTTTGATACTAGGTATAAGATTCTCTACCCATTCTCATTCCCCCGTCACTATCTGGGCTATATTTAGGGGATTTTGAATCATTATGAGGACTTCCTAATCGTTGAGAACTATCGAGAATGTTAGTGCATGACCCAAGAGACCCATCTCTATCCATGACTGAGGAGGTTGAGGGAGCGGATGGGGTGATTGAGATGTGAAGATGCGGCGGAGTGGTGGCAGATGGAAGGGATTCTTCGAGTTAGGATGCATGGTGGTTTGTAAGTATGGAAGGTGATGGAATGTAAGTTATGGTGTGTGATGGATATGTATTCCTGGGTATGGATAATTTGGGTGTAGTGGCATTTGTAGCAGCTAGGTGGGTAGTAGTATGCCATTTAGCGCGTGATACTTTACTTAGGAAGTGTGATTGGTTTTCTAAGAGGGGATTTGGAGAATGGGGCAGTGAGTCTACTTGTGGGCTAGATGGTGTAGAAGGAAAAATAGGAACACTATGATTGCTTTCTTTGGGAGATGGGTCGAAGAAAGTGGATTGAAAATTTATTTTTTCCTGCACTATGTTGTGAGCTTGGGCTATTTCCAGTCATGGGCTTTTGTGGACCAAGTTGCTAAATATTAATGGTATCTTGTGAGGAGCTAGTTTCAAGTGGATTTGGAAGGTGTTGGGCCTGCTCAGGGACGGGTGTGTGGGGTAAGTGCACGTGGTTTTTCAGGATGGAACTAGATGAGGTGTTGTGGCATTCATGCATATAGACAGGGGTGGGAATTGTAAGTTTATTTCGGACGGTGGGTGCATGATGATTGTGTGTATTGGAAGGTAATTGAACAAAGATTTTAGGGGTCCCTTAGGGTTACTGAATGAAGGTCCCACCTCCTCATCGATTAGTGAAAGAGTCTTAAAAGAGTTAAGAGGCTTAGAAGATTGTTTATAGTTAATAATGGAACTAGTATTAGGGTTAGGCAGAGAAAGTGAGGAAAACGTACATGGGGTCCTAGTTAGTGTTGCCTCCTTACCTCGCCTAAGTGACGTGGAGTGTATCGGTAGTGATTTCATGTCAGGTGTGTCAACTACATTGGATGTTATTGTTGCATGGGCAGTCTGGACCACTGAACGTCGGTTAGTAGCCATTGGTTGACGGCGACATGGGAATGTGACTTTTTTCCTGTTGTCGATATCCGAAAAATTATTTTGCTCAGTAGCCGTAGGGATTGACATCAAATTTGGTGGGGTGATTTAGTGGCTGGGTAACAGTGGAGGGAGAAGGTATGGGCGAGTTGGTTGATGAGGGAAGTGAGGAGCATTGAGATTTTTGATGTCCTAGACATCCACATTTGGTGCAAAGGAGATTGAGGCCTTCATCCCAAATAGATTGCCGGTGTGAACCAATATAAACATGCATTTTTAGTGGTTTTTCAATGGGGATTTCAATGCAGATTCGATCGTAACGGCCTCTTGTCGTTGACGATGTGCATGTATCTACTTTAAGTAGTTTCCCAACTTTTAGCCCGACTCTTTGGAGTATATTCATGTCGTAGAATTCAGTAGGGAGTTCCGGGAGACGTAACCAAATAGCTTAATAGGTTAGTTGTGCTGAGGGTGCTATAAATTTAGGTTCCCATCTCCTCACAGATAGAAAATGATTAAACACAAACCAAGTCCCATCGTGTAAAGCACGATTCAGGTTTTCTTCTTTAAGGAATTTTTATTAAATAAAAGTTTGAACCTAGATCAATGCTTCAGATGGCTTCCATAAAGCAGTTAATTTTTGTTTTAGGGCCTGGTGAACTACCTTTTTACCAAAGACTTTAACAATAACAGAGAATTACCTAGGAAGGTAGAGTCGAGATTTATCAGAGGAGGATAAAAGAATAAAATCCTCTGAATCGACCAAGGTATTTTTTTCATCTGTGAGATCTAGATTATTGTGATTAGTGTGGCAGGTACTTGGTAAGTGAGTGAATTGAGTGGTTGAGAGAAGTGTCTGCGTATAGGAAGATTTATCGGAACTTGAGTTAGGGACATCTATTTGCATTGAGTTAAGATCTAGAGGCTCCATGACTAGGGAAGACGATGAGGTTGTCATGATAGTGGAGAAGGATTTGGAGATTCCATCATAGATCTAGTTCTACAAGTATCACGTATTGGAAATTTTTTTAAATCGTAACCTATTAGACTAGTTTTTTTCTTAGGCACAAATAGAAAGTAACTTAATTATCCTTATCAATTGAATTAACTTCTTGTATTCACAAAAAAAATTAAAGAAAATCAACTCATAAAGAAAAGATGTTTAAATCATAGGGAATCTTATAGAAATGTCACAAATAAGTCCTAATTATCAACCTCTAGCCATTAATTATAAATTTATCAAAACTAGCTAAACACATAAAAATTGAAAATTCAAATAAATAAGATTTTTTCTCTCCAAAACTCACACGCAAAGATATCATTACCGCTATTACAACCAATTTAGTGCATATCAGGATAGAGGAAAAAGTCCAAATGATTATTATTGCATGACAAGTTATACATTTGGCTGTCAGCTATATAAATATATTTGCTAATTAACATATAAAAAAAAATTACACTAATTATATATAATATACCTAATTAGTGTAATTTTTTTTTTATATATTAATTAGCAAATATATTTATATAGCTGACAGCCAAATGTATAACTTGTCATGCAATAATAATATAGCTACAGTACTATTGGTTAGAGCGACTATAAAAAGTAGTTTAACTACCAATCGTAACCCACAAAATACGCTGTCGTATTAAAATGCCAATTCTTAATTTCCTAAATCACGTGGAATCAAATTTTCCATCGTGTGATCACATGCTAAACAAATTAGTAAAGCAGTATTAATATTTCCAATACATATATTCTAGTGTTAGAACTCGCATGGTGCACAAATTTTTTGATAGAGTATTAGTCTTATGAAATTATAATATGATTTAATACTGTTTTAATAAAATTTAGTTGCTATTTTATTTTGTAATCCAGCGTGCATAAATATAACAAAATCTATATAAATTTAAAGGATACACATATGGTAATCAAATAAATTATTTGATTCTTATTTAATTCTTTAATAAATTAGCAAGTACTTAGTACTATTTATTTTTTACTAATGTGACTTTTTATTAACTTGTCAATTGTCCTTGTAACGATCCGGTAGGTCGTTTTGAGAGTTAGTACCCCGATCCCCTAATAATTGCTTTTCCCGTGTCTATTTCTGCTTTTGAGACTTGTCGGTACGTTGAGTTGGTGAAATTCGGAGAGTTTTTGGACACATAGTCCTTATATGTGAGTTTAAGTTTTAGAAAATCGGACTGTAGTTGGAACTGTGTGAAGACGGGGCCGGAATAGAACTCGACTCCGTTAGCTCCGTTGGGTTGTTTCAAAGTTAGGAGCGTGTCTAGAATGTGTTTTCGAGGTCTTCAGTAGATTTATGCTTGAATCAGCGGAAGTTAGAATTTCGGCGATTTCGGCCGATAGGTGAAATTTTGATATCGGGCTCGAAACGGAATTCTGAGAGTGGTCGTAGGTCCGTTGTATCATTTGTGACCTCTGTGTAAAATTTGAGGTCATTCGGACTAGTTTTTACATGTTTCGGCATCGGATGTAGATTTTGGAAATTTCAAAAGTTCTTAGGCTTGAATCCATGTATAATTGGTGATTTTGGTGTTATGTGATGTGTTTTGGAGGCTCGACTAAGCCTCGATAAGGTATTAGGACTGGTTGATAAGTGAGGTTGAGGTCCCGGGGGCCTCAGGGATGCTTCGGATGCTCAACGGGTGATTTTTGGAACTTGGAAACAGCGGAACCATTGCTGGTTCGGTGTCTCACACCTGCGATGGATTTTTCCGCATGTGCGAACACGTAGGTGCGGAAGAGGGGCTCGTAGGTGCGGGCTTGGTCAAGTCAACCAGTTCTCGCAGGTGCGGTTGGGGTTCCGTAGGTGCGGAGCCGCAGATGCGGCCCAGTGACCGCAAGTGCTGCCCCATGCCTTTTAGTGGGTTTTCGCACCTGCGATGGATTTTCCGCAGGTGCGGGACCGCAGGTACGGTCCCAGGGGCGCAGGTGCGGAATCGCTGGGAAATTTATATCAAATTCGAGGGCTTGAAATTCATATCTTCTAAAAACGATTTGAAGCTCGGGTGATGCGATTTGGAGTGGGTATTGAGGTAAAGATTCATAGGTAACAATTCCAAACCTTATTTCACTTGTATATCATTTATTTATAGCAAATTCTTTCATGCAATCAATGAATTATCATGAAAATGGGAAGAAGTTTCCCCAATTGGAAAATTCGAGAATTTAATAAGATTTTGACGTCGATTTTCAATGATTCTTGTTCGAGTGAGTTCGTGAGTGAATGTGTGTTCTAAATTTGTAACTTTCACTCGATTCGGAGACGTGGGCCCGGGGGACTTTTTGGGCGTTTTTCCAAGATTCGCGTATTAGCCTCGAACTTATTAGCTATTTTTATTCCTTAAAGTGATATTTACATTATTCAATCGAATTGAATAGATTTTGGCCATTCGGAGTCGGATACTCGTAGCAAGAGCGTGGTTTTGAGTTGAATAGCGCAGTCGAGGTAAGTGGCTTGCCTAACTGTGTGTTAGGGACTTCTCCTTAGGCTATTTTAATACTGTTTTATGTTGTTGGGCACCGTGTACGTGAGGTGACGAGTACGTACACGGGTCATTGTTGCTAAAACTCCATTTTTCCTTCCACGAGTTAAATCATTTAATTCTTATTTCACTGTCTCATGTATTGGCTATGTAGTTTAGATTAGGAAGTTGCATGTCTACCTGTTTCACTTGAACTTCCCCTAGTTATCACTATGTGTGCCATGTTTAGGTAGTTTTATCCATATTTTGCGTGTGATTTTTCCTAAACTGTTTTAAATAGAAATTGTATCCGGTATTTGTACTGCATTGCATATTTAAATTGGGACTACGTACGAGATTCCGGGAGCTTTTCCCCTGTACTGCATTGCATATTTAAAATTGGGACTACAGATGAGATTCCGGGAGATTTCCCCTATACTGCATAGCATATTTAAATTGGAACTACAGACGAGACTCCAGGAGCTTTCCCCTGTACTGCATTGCATACTTAAATTGGGACTACGGACGAGATTTCGGGAGCTTTCCCCCTGTACTGCATAGCATATTTGTTACTGTGATGTATGTTGTGCTGAGCAGAGGGCTCCCTGTTATTATTTTCTCTTAGCTCATTGTTCCTACTGATTTGCCTTAGCTTATTATATCTCTC